>LOEQ01005063.1:62450-78777 GCA_001685075.1 Bramus lutescens | reverse complement strand
CACTAATTGAGAAAATGCCTTACAGCTGGATCTCATGGAGGCATTTCCTCAACTCCGCCTTCTTCTGATCCAATGACTCTAGCTTGTGCCAAGATCACACACATACACACACACACACACACACACAACCATTCAGTACACCAACCTTTAAATTATTCATTGGTATACTGAGGCATTTACTAAGTTTCTTAGACTTACACAATTGTGAGAGGAGGCTAAATTATTATGTAAGGTTTTTTCCTCTGGCTCTGGTGGTGGAGAGAGAGGTCCACAGGATGCTGAAAAGAATGTCTGTCAAGTGACTGGAGCCAGAACAAATAGGTCCTTCAAGACTGGCTGGAGCTTAGGAAGCCAGGCTGAAATCCACAGCAGTCCCCCACTGCCTTTCTGCATTGATTGTGGGGATATCCTACAGGGGAATCTACTATCATTCATCATCAAGAGAAATCCACCTGGCACAGGAGCCAGCAATGATGGATGAGCATCTGGTTGTCAGAACGGTAGGGGGGAGGGATGCTACCCCAACCTGAGAAGCCAGCAATAACCAGCCATGTGTGTAAACCTGCAGGGAGCCTCACTGTCAGCTTTGGACTTCTGAGTGCAAAAGGAATGTGGTTATTTCATGTCGACCAAGAACTAGGAAGGGTGTGAACTGGGAAACATTTCTCCAATTGAGCTAAATATACACAACCCACACCCACGATATTCTGAATAATTGTTTAATATTCCTCTCTATACTTTTTAATTTTTAACCTAATATGCTCTCACTGGTGTTCTTTTTTTAAATATTTTTATATATTTATTCTGTCTGTGTGTATGCCTGCAGACCAGAAGAGGGCACCAGACCTCATTACAGATGCTTGTGAGCCACCATGTGGTTGCCGGGAATTGAACTCAGGACCTTTAGGAAGAGCAGGCAATTAACCACTGAGCCATCTCTCCAGCCCAACTGGTGTTCTTTAGAAAAAAAAAAACTTTCCCCAAGATATGCCAACTCTTTATCAAACTTGACTCTATTTGCTATTCAGTAGAAAAATGAATCCACCTCAATGTATCAATTTTCCAGGGTGATGTTTAATTTATTTGTTTCATAATAGATTCCCCGAACTAGTAATCACACTCAACCCACTGTCCAGCAGTGGCTTGTTTAAAATGAATTCTGGTTTAATGGTTTTTCCATGTTATTCTGAAATGCAGTGCATGCTTTTTCTTAACTTATATTGCAACTACATCTTTCATTTTGCAAATGTAGACAGATCTGTATTATTCTAAAAGTTTCAAATGGATTACTGAGATATACTGGAAAATAAATTTACTGTTTAATCCAGAAGCAATTTGGTCTAGTTCAGCTTTGAAAAAAATATGGAAAATCATGTCATTAGTAATCACTTATTTGGTTTTTTTTTGTATTTTGTACAGATTTAGTGAGTCTTTGCATTAAGTACTGGCTTCCCTCTGAAGACTTTCATACTAAAGTTCAGTGTTTAAGCCTGGCCAGCACACACTGTTAGTCCCCACTCTCTCTGATTACACATGCTAAAAGAAGGGAACAAACACAGACAAACATCCTCATGAATAGCTGGTAGTGTGAGGCCCCAAGGAGAAGGTCAATTCCCAAGCCCTAAGATTAGCATGGTACCACCTTGTAGATTGGCAGTGCATGCCTGTCAGCCCCCAGCTTGCTGCTGCCTAGAACACTCAGAATCCGAGAGCTTGCTTATACTATTTTCCAGAAAAATATAGTACAGGTTGACAGGCAGTTATTGGTGTGAAAAATGAGATGTCTTTCTCTAACCTTGACAGAAGCCCCTCCAAGAGCAGAAAAAACAGAATATTAGAAGTTCTGGAAGAAGGCATCAGATACTAGTAAATTCCTTACAAATCCAATTCTGTTGATAGGATTTAATTTATTCCCCAAATTTTATTGTGGACACTCCCACTATTAAGTGTACACTAGAATTTCTTCTGAGGTTGTTGATTTCGTCAATATTTGTTGAGTACCTTCTAAGTGTCAAATATTAAGTAGAGGGGTAGAAACATTTCTTTTCTCCCCTTCTTCCTTCACATCTTTCTTCCTTTCTTCTTTTCAATAAAGTCTCACTCTATATTACACAATGGCCTTAAATTTTTGTCATTCTTCCTGACTCTGCCTCCCAATTGATAGAATTGCTAGCATGAGCCACCACAGTGGTTTGCATTACTTGACCTTATGAAGAAGGAATTCTATTCTTCCAAATTTTCACATGAAAGCTGATCCAAATCCATTTTAGTTCCTGAAACTCACTTTATGTTCCCCTATTTTTGTTTCACGCCCTTCACTCTTGGAAGTGAGACACAGAAAATAGAATAGTTCTATCCTCCCTTCTGTGGACAGCAGAGTTCAGGTTTTCTTTGTTTCTGAACTCAGATGACTGCACAAAAACTTTTGAGCTTCCTCTCTTGAACTAAGTTGGTTTGGGACATTTTGCTGGAGCATTGAGATTGCCTGGTATTTTGCTTAAACCCAAATGTCTTCATTTGCTGATCTACTCCAAAGCTTCAGAACACCTTAGATACATCTACTATATTTTGCTAACTTTAAATATTAATTTTAATATATTTAATGTAATTTTAACATGACAATCATCCTTAGGGTACAGATTGTCTTTCAGGCTAAGCTTTTATTAGTTATTAGTTAGTAGGTAATATATTAAAAAGTGGTAGGATTGCAAAATGTAATGTAAAATCTACTTATAATTTTTTCTGCTGCTAGATCAGAATACCTGAGATTAGACAGTTTGAAAAAAAAAAAAGCAGGGATTTCTTTTGGTCCCAGCCTGGAGACTAGCTAGTCTAAGAGCATGACCCAGCATTTGTTGAGTGTGCTCCTTTTGTGGCATCCCATTTCATGGACTAGAAGCCCCAAAGTAAAGATGAGAGCCAAAGAGCTTGGAAAAATGGAAGCTCTACTCCTCCTGTTGAGAACACCCACTCCTGTGAATGAAGCATTAACCCATCACCCAATTACTTCTTCAAAATTCCACCTCTCTACCCTTTCTGCATTGAGAATTAAGTGCACAGGCTGGGAACGTGGCAGAGAGTTTGAGGAATACAGTCAAACCACGGCGAGGAATGTAAAAGAAAAAAAATTAAATTGTCACTTAAACAAACAAACAAAACCCACCTCTTTTTTTTTTATCCTGTTTCTGCAGAAACCAGACCCTCAGGATATAGCATCTAATAGGATATAGTTAGGGAGTAGAGAGTTGGTGACCTTTGTGTCTGATCGTCCTTGCAGTGAATTCTACTCCACCATCCTAGTAGCCATGCAACTGGCATTTACTTGATATATAAAAAAATTACTGTCTTTAGAAAATGACCAAAAAGTTACTCTTGTTAAGGTTGAGAGTAGTGTAATGGAATAAATGTTAGCATTTTTCCCCAAAGTGTGTTGGAACCCTAATCCCAGTATTTACAGTGATTGGAAATGGGCATGCAGGAGGTGGGAGGCATTTGGTGATGAGGGTGGGAGTCTCACAATATGGGACTAACAGTTTCACAAGCAGAAGCAAATAACCACCTTCTGGATTCCTCGACATCTGGTGAGGCTTTAAGGAGAAGGAAGAGACCTCTTTCCAAGTGGTGGCGCATTCTTGCAAGTTTCCAGTCTCCGGAGTCACAAACAATAAATGGTTCTTGTTAAAGATGCTGTCTTAGTCTTGATTGTTATTGATGTGACAAAATATGCTGACAGATCCAAGCTAAGAGAGGAGGGGGTTTATGTGGCTCACGGTTTCAGGTTACAGTCTCCACCCCTGCAGGGAGTTCAATGTGGCAGGACCTTCAAGTAGGCAGTTATATTACGTCCACAGGCGGGAGCAGACAGCAGAGAATGAATGCATGCATCTTAGTGTTCTCCTTGCTTTCTCTACTCTTCAACAATC
Source organism: Bramus lutescens (assembly GCA_001685075.1). Lineage (NCBI taxonomy): Eukaryota > Metazoa > Chordata > Mammalia > Rodentia > Cricetidae > Bramus > Bramus lutescens. Next base: position 74,854 of record LOEQ01005063.1, on the reverse strand, counting down.
CGGACTCCTATGCCCAGAGCCTGATGCACCAGAAAATGAGAAGCATCTTCCTATATCATTAAGGTCATCAATATAATTTTCCATAGACATGCCCAAAGGCGAATCTGATCTAGACAGTATTTTTTCTTTTAGTTGAGAATGCTTTCCCAAGTGATTCTAGACTGTGTCAAGTTAACAGTTAGCATTAAACATCAGAGATGTCTAGTCTAGTACTTTGTTGTTGCAGCCTGAACAGGCAGGACACATATGGAGATTATTCAAAATTTCTACTACCTTACTTAGATTAAAGGAAAACAGATTCAATACTCTACATCAGTTTATTGTATTAACTGCCCATATTGCCCCTAGTTAATTCTGTGTCATATAAGCTGTGTTTATAGACTTGTAATTGAGATTCAGTTGATGCCTGCAAGATCCCAGAAGAGATGATCAGATATGAACATTCCCTACACATTTAATCCCTTAGAAACAGTGATTGAGTTATGTTATTTTGTTAAGCTCTTGCTCATTTGGTAGAAGTTTGAATAATGGAAACTTAATGAGCCTTTTGTCATTAAAAGTATATCTCTCTCCTAAACAAGAATGTGTTTGTGAAGAGTTGATTGTCTTTACACTTTCTGGGCCCAACTGGGGACTGATCACTTGTTTAATGGGAAGTATAATCAGAGCAGTGAGAGAATTGTTTCATTCTTTAAATCGTGGAAGTCCTGAAACTTCATTAGGAAGACATGGGCAGATGCAAAANAAAAAAAAAAAAGAACATTAGATTGATTTAGATATATCACATGCTTTTGAATAATGTAAGTGTCCTTGTCCTCCTAGATGAATTTGTTAATTCATTTGATGGAATCTGATATGTATGTATCTTCCTTAAAGAAGAGAAATAGGATCATTTGCAAGGGATACAATTGAGATCTGCACATTTGTTTTAATCTCTCATGATAAACTGCTGTAACTGAGAAAATGTCCCATCCTTACTTCCTAGAGTTAGCTTGATATTCAACAGCCTAATACTGATTTAGTGTGGGTGGAGCAGGGAAGCAAGGAATTGGAAAACATTCTCAGGGACAGCTAATATCAGAGGGAGGAAAGGGGGAAAAGGAGGGTTTATGGGCTAACCATCAACTTCTGATGACCCTCAGAATGACATCCCTCCAGAGACGAGCAGCTCTTTGATTATCTGCATTGTTATAGGGCAGAGGTGAGGGGGGTGCATCTTCATTGCCTCCTCAGGCTTTAGGACTTCAACCAACACCTCATAGTTTATTGGTCTTGTAGAAAGTGCGGTGTTAGAGTGGTGTTAGATAATAAGAATAACAATAATCTCGACAGGCACTTTCTGGTTGTGTACTATCCATCTGAAACTCATTTTAGACTTAAATATGAAAGATCAAGTTTCTTCATTCTATTTCTTAGGTATCTAATAGTCTCATGAGAGAATTAAAATATATGCCCCAATATGTAAATTGAATTAGAGCTATGTTTGAAATCAAAGTCCGTAAAAGAACACTCTGAGTTGGAAGGTTTGGATGGACAGATTTGCTGATAAAAAATCTGCTAAGAGAAACATGTGAAGGAAATAGACTAGGGTGGAAGAAACTAAGCAAAAAACGTTTGCTTTCTCTCTCTCTCTCTTTCTTTCTCTCTTATGTACACACATACACCAAATATTTTCTTTCTTGGTCTCATGAAAACATATATAAATAAACATATTCATAGATACATCTGTATATAAAATATTTATATGTGCCTTTATATTATCCATACTTGTCAACAACAATTATATGTAAATGAGATTCTAAAAAATGGGATAAGATCAGACCTTAAGGAAGCAGGCCACTTGTTATCCTAAGAGAAAGGCCTTTCTTGAGCTACACTCAGAGTGAGAGCTTTTTCTTTGGAACAGTAAAAAAAAAATCTGTAAATATGTGTCAAGCGCTTGTTGACAGATACAAATAGATTTTTGCTTAATAGTGAATTTGGCCTGTCAGTGAGGTGTGTTTTCATAAAACATTTTTCCAAAGGTATTCCATAATATCCAGTTATATTTTCATTTTGATTTGACACATCATGGAACAGAATGTCAGCTGATGGTTTATAGGTCCTCTAGGGGAATTGGGTAACCTTGGGCTAAGAACATCTCTAATTGGTTCCAGCTTTCAATTTCTTGTAATGTACTCCATCAGAGCTTATTTAATTCTGGTTGGTAATAAATCAAAGTCGTGTTTCAGAGTACTTATCTGATTCACTGCCCGCTCAAATATTCACGTTTTAAGATTACAATGAATTGAAGGAAGGTTTCTTTGGAAGTATTCCTCAGTATCTGTTACTATGGTTTCCGTATGAATTTGAAACCCCAGATTATAGCACTTGGCTTAAAGGTTGAAGAAGTGAGTAGTCAGTTATTTAACTATCTTCCTAATTTATTGCTTGAAATGGTCATATTTCATGTTATTTTCTAATGGCCTTACCAACATTTTCTCATAATGTGCTTTTAATCTGTAGCTTAAGATATGTTTTATTGGGGAAAAAAGAAGAGAAAGGAAACTTTCTGTGACCTCTATGATTACCTTCTTGTATTTCCTTGTTCCTTCTTTTCATGGGAAAATTTTTAAATTTGCCTGTCTATGACATTCAATCTAGTGAGCATACTTATACTGCTTAAGTTTCATGGTTAAACCTTGTTTTTGATGGTTTGACCTATACACAGTCATAGAGAAGAAATTCCTTATGAAGGGAAATGGAGAGGAAGAGACAAAAGAGTTCTCAGTCTCCCCCCGCCCCTGTTCCTCCTTCCCTTCCCCCTTCTTTCCTCCATCCTGAATACTTGATACATAATCTTTTTGTACACTGTGAAGATGTGTCATTCTGATTGGTTAAATAAAAAGCTGAATGGCCAATAGCTAAGCAGGATTCTCGGGCACATAGGATGCTGGGAAGAAGAGCAACGTTGCCATCCAGGAAGAGAGAAAGCAGCATGGACAGTACCACATAAAGGTAGTAAAGTCGTGAGAAAAAAGTAGATTGGTAAAAATGGGTTAATTTAAGTTGCAAGAGCTAATGAATAACAAGTCTAAGCTATCAGTTGATCTTTTATAATTAATAATAAGTCTCCGTGTCATTATTGGGAGCCAGTGGTCCCAACCAAAACATCTGCCTACACACATGACCAGGGTAATACTACCTGATTAAAATTATAACTGGAGCTTGAATTCAAAAGGACTTACTTCTATGCTTGTAAATAGAGCTCAGAGATCTATGTAGAAGAAGAGGTAGAAAGATTGTAAGAACCAGAGGGATGCATGATGCTGCGGAAACTGTCTTCCAGACCCAATAAGACTGATGCACATATGAACTCACAGAGATGTAGCAACACACACTAGACCTGGACAGGTACAATACAGATGGCACTCCCAGCACCGAGAGGAAGAAGAGGATATAAGCTCTCACCTGTAACCAGGAAGTTATTTGTAGCTTATACCTGGTGAAAAAGGGAATATCTATCAGTTTCTCAAAGGAGTGTCCCTGGGCATATCAAGCATACTCCAGAACAGGTTCCATGCTTAGAAGTTGTTGGCCAACACAATAAAATCTCCATGTTTTTTGTTTGTGGACATTTTTTGTTTTTAAGCTTTTTTTTGTTTTTGTTTTTTGTCTAACTGGTTTTCTTTTTGTTTTATTTCCATTTGTGAATATTTGTGTGCACATACGCACACACACATGTATGCATGTATGTGTGTGTATGTATGTGTGTGTGTGTTTAGAGAAAGGGATAAAAAACATAAAGTTGGGTAGGTAGGTGGGGTATGGGGGAGGGGAACACATAATCAAAATATGTTGTTTGAAATAATTCTATATAAAAAAATTTAACTTGAAATAAAAGGGTTTTTTGATGGATAGTGATGGTGCATTCCTTTATTCCCAGCACTGGAGAGGCAGAGGCAAGAGGCTCTCTGTGAGTTCAAGGCCAACCTTGTGTATGGAGTGAGTTCCAGAATAACCAGGGCTACGACACAGAGGAAACTCTATCTTGAAACAACAAACAAACAAACAAACAAACAAAGCTTTTGCAATATAACTAAAGTAGGAAGTGCTGGCAGTTAATATCTTCCTGAATTTTGTTACTCTTACACATTTCTTCCTGAAACAAGAGAACTCACAAGGGCTTACTCAAGTATATAAAAGACAAACAGGCTTAGGAAAGTATTTGTTTATTTGAATAGCTTCTGTCCTGCCATTTGCGTGTTTCCAACTGAAATGAGTAATGTTTTTCGACACTGTTTATCTGCAGAAAAAGTAAAAAGTTTGAAGTAAGTATTTTAGTTATTTATGAGAGACAGTAAAAAAAATTTACAAAGCAATTCTTGGTTGGCCTAATTATGTATTATGGGAAACCCTGATTAACCTAATTAGATACCTACTTATGTCCATTTCAGTAGCATTGCTTAGATACACTCAGTGACTCTCCAGCACTAATTATCCCTGTCTTGCTCCTATTAAATGAAGTCAGAATAAGCTTCCAGTTGCCCTTCCCATTTTTGTCTCTATATTTTGGCTTGAAATAGAAGAAACATTTGAAACATTTGAAGGCTTAAAAAATTTTCTCTTGTTACTAGTGTTATCTTACAGTCATTGTCTAGCATTAGTACAGTACTTTAGAGATTCACAATAGCACACAAATATTCCTTTACCATATTCTCTTATTCTCTCTATGGGTTCTATAAAGCTAATCTTGATCCTCCCCCAATCTCTTCATTCACACCAACCCTTTGAGGTGGTCACCTGGCATAGGTCAGCACCCAGAACATCCTGTCATGATGAATACAAGAACTGAAGATGGGCCAATCCATAGATTTCCCTGCCCTATCCAGACTATACAATGCTCTCTTACTAAGACAACAAGGATTTTTCTGAATTTTAATTTATAAGTAATTATAATCTGAACAGCCAAATGGAAAGACATTTTCTTCCACCCACTCGATTATCTAAAAGACAGCATGTCAGGAGCCATTCCTGCTGTGCTTTTAAAATCATCTAGTTACTCTTCAGAGATAGGTACTTCAGTCAACTCCATTTTGCGCATGAGAAACTAGGACTTTGAATTATCTTGTAGCCTTGTGAAGATCACAGGCTGTTTCTGGCGAATGATAGTCTGCCTTGAACTTGTTTGCTTCAACTGAGGTTTGTAAACCACTACATAGCATCTGTAGCTGCCCAAGTGAGTCAAAGGAAATTCCATACTCGGCATTCAAGTTGTGTGTTGTAATGGAGGAATGAACAGAAAGTGAGTCAGAAGGCCTTATTATTCAGTGACCGGAGAGCAACATAAACATCTTGAGAAGTTATGGGACGAAGTTGGCTATTTTTAAATTGAGATTGTATTTATTTTCAAGACAGATTGTTTACTGAGGGAAAATATGTGAACCACTAGTTGGAACATACAGATCTTCAATAAATGCCAAAGGCTTTTCCTTTTTCACTTTGATTCTTAAGACTACAAATGACATTATATCATCTCTGAAGAACTACTTTCCAATTTTTATTGTTTAAGAATTTATTAAATAGATATGTACAATTTTCTCTGAACAAAATCCACCTTCCCCTTCAATTCTTTCCCCAGTCCCTTACTCACCACTTTTAGTTCCTATTTCATGGGCTCTGCTTTATTTTCTTAGCTCACTGAGTGAACTTAGACATTGCTTTGTGCAAACGGAATTAGCACTATCCATAAACACATCCCTGAAGAAAACTGAGACTTCCTCACCCAGCAGCCATCAACTGCCAATAGCACATCGGAACTTTATGGTCCCTCTCCCATTCACGTTGTGATTTGGAGCGACATACTCTTGTGCAGGTCTTAAGCATGCAGTCACAGCCATTGTGTGTGCATGCGTACAACACCCCGTCATGTCTAAAAAATACTGTTTAGCTGCAGGCATCCACTGTGTCTGACTCTTCCAGTCCTTTATGCCCTCTTCTATGATGATACCTGAGCTGTGAGGGGAGAGAATATCAGATAGAGGACCCATTTGGAGCTTAGCACTCTACTTTATTTTATTCTCTGTACATCCTGTTGTTGTTCTTTATATCAGTAATCATATATTGAAAAAGAAATTTCTCTAATAATGGTGAGAGACTCACTGATAGGTGTGTATAAAGATTGCTATATTGCTTATTAGAAAACTCACTATATATGTGAATAATTACACTTTTGACTCCCAATCAATCATGAATCCCCATTCTGCCAGGAAAGACATAATCATAGCTGATGTAGGAGGGTTAGAATCTTCCTGGTAAGCCACGACCCCGTGGTGATACACAGATTATTAGAAATGGGTTAATCAATATGTGAGAGTTAGTTAGCCAAGAAGAGGCTAGATATAATGGGTCAGGCAGTGTTTAAATGAATTCAATTTATGTGTTGTTATTTCGGGTGTTAAGCTAGCCTTGTGGGAGCCAGGCAGGACGAAAAGCAGGCTCGCTCCCCTTTCACTACACATAGCTATATGGCATTTTGATGAAGATACCACACTTCCTTATTGCTGGCTACCTTCCCAAGTGCTATGCCAGGTAAGATGTGTTCACTGGCATATAGTCAATAAGTAGCCACTTTCTGGTTGGGTTTGAGGCCTGTGCAATGGGAAGGAATTTCGTGAGTGGTACTTTAATCCTGTTCGAAATTGCCAGAGAGAATGTAAGCCCTAGACTATAACCTGTTATTATTACAATAATAATGCTAAGTGGTCATGTCATCAAATTGTCCTCTAAATGTTTAGGTATATACTCAAAAATCTGGACTGCTCAACTTTGATCAGAAAAGCTTAGTTTTGCAGTGGGAAACAATGCAGAGATACATATCTGGTCAAAATGTTGAGAATAAGAAACTGAGCTCTTGGGCCTAAATCAAACGTCTTTATCAAACTCTTCTCTCCCTGTCAAGGATCGATAAGCATGGAAGAAGAGGAAGCAAATAGAGCCTAAAAGCAGGGGAATGGGAACAGTGCTACAAAAGACTGTCTTCTAGACATAATATGCCCATCATACTCATTAACTCTCAAAGCTGTGCTTGCCTGCTTATGACCTGCTCAAGACCAAGCCAGTCAAAATTCGAGCATATATAAGAGCAGTATTCTCCAGGCCCTGTTCCTTCCTGAGGAGCTATTCTAGACAGGTGTTGTAGTTTGAATGCCCTCCATAGGCCCATAGGTAGTGGCACTGTTAGGAAGTGTGGCCTTGTTGGAGGAAGGATGTCACTAGCATGAGCTTCAAGGTCTCAGATGCTCAAGCCAGAGCCAGTGTCCCTCTCTCTTCCTGATACCTGTCAATGTGGATGTATAACTCTCAGCTCCCTCTCTAGTACCATATCTACCTGCATGCCATCATGCTTCCCACCATGATGTCATGGACTAAACCTCCGAACTCTAAGCCAGCCCTAATTAAACACTTTCCTTTGTAGGAGTTGCCATTGTCATGGTGCCTCTTCACAGCAATAGAAAGCCTAACCAAGACAGCAGAAAATGGCTGCTGGGGAGGAGAATTATGGTTTGAGAATGTTGCCACTGGTGGGGTTTGCATATTCCGTTGGATGGCCACATACCCATGGACAAATGAGCAGCATGAACTGAATGTACTAGGTTATCAAAATATGAATTTGGAAGGGGATATGTTAGGAGGGACATGGGGGTGTAATAGGGATAGACATTTTCATATTTAATGTATGTATGCATGGAATTCTCAAGCATAAATAAAACAAATCAGAAAGAACAAGACAAGGCTATATGCTATATAATGGAACCTATCAAAATTATAGATAGGATGGCATATTTGTATATTCCCAATGACTTGGTAAATTTCATCCTCATTACTTTCAAAAGAATACAAAGAATGACAGATATAACAAGGAAAAACAGGTTGTATTTTTTGTGTGTGTGCTGTGGAAAAAGTGATTTGGAAGTCAAATATCTACTCATTTGTTTCATGGATTTTTGTTGCACTGGGCCCTTGTTTTGTAGTTGACAGCCTGGCCATACAGAAACCCAAATTTTGCTGAAAGCTCATTTTCTACCCTAAGTCCATTCTGTTTTCATTTACCCTTGAACCATGAATAATGCAGTGTTCAATTATTTCGTTCTTTCTTTCTTTTTTCTACTATGTTTGCAAATGAACTCAGCTCTTAAATAATATCCAATTGCTGTAACAGATGTAGGTTGCGGTCATGGTCAAAAGGCATAAACCTTCTAACCCCACCCCATGATTGTTTTAGCTGTGGATCTTCAAGGCTTTACTTCTAGTGACCCTTGCCGTGCATGTCAGGCAAACAGTGAGGCATAATTTTTTTCCAGGTATCCTAACTTTTTGGCTGCAGCTGAATATGGCTTTATTTTCCATTTGTTGGCCCAGAACATCCTCTCAGATTAGGAAGAAGGCAGCTTTTGGCCACTTCTAAGCACACTTCCGCTATGAGTAGTAACAGCATGGACTCTGACATTTTATAGTCCATTTCATTCCTACTTTGAGGAATAAATTATTATTACATCTGTAAGCAGTACCAGAATGGCCTTTGGTACAAGTTAGTGCATGAACAGAGCTGGCAAGGATAATTGAAATCTACACATTTAAATCTAATTCTGTTTGGCTCATTTTCAAAGAAGCATTAAGTCCTTGCTATATGAAAAACACTACACTGATGCATATATGTTGAATTAAGTGTGTCAAGATCTGTTATCTAGATTGGTCTCTGCATATTTAGTGTAATCTCAACTTTATGCAGCTATGCCATTCAGCTAGTCCTGGAAAATGTCAATTTCCTTCTTGTCCTATTGTTAGCCATGAAGTTTTAAAGCCTTACATTTTTATTTATTTATTTATTTAAATAAAAGCTAATTTCATGTTGGAAATCTTCTGTTGAGTCTTCAAGAAAAAATCAGAGAGACTAAAAAATGATACTGGCAGCTTCTCCAGACCCTCTTCCTTACAAGGGCGATTTAAAATTGACTCTGTGCTGGCTAGATTCCCATTCATCTTCGCATGACTCCCGACCTGTGGTATTCGCCCTCTCTTATGACTCTTTGCTCCTGGGTGTAGGACCATCTGGTGATTTGTTTCCAACCACTAAAACTAAGATTAATAGGGTGCCTCTTTGGTGATTAGGGTATATAAGTACACAACTTTGATTGTGCCTTCTTCTCTTTCTCTATTTAGAGACCAGTGAACCAAGCTGCCATGCTGGAAAGTTCCATGTGACAAAGAATTGAGGCACAGTTCTTATCAATAGAAAGCTAGGAAATAGCCTTTTTACAAACGGAATTTGACCACAAGCCCATGAGGTTGGAAGCAGATATTTCCCCAGTCAAGGTTTCAGAGGAGATTAAGGACTTCTCAAGTCTATGAATGTAGCTTGTGATAGACTTGAGAGCAGAAAGCCTAGCTAAGCCGTGTCTGTATTCCTTCTTCATGGAAGTCATGAGAGAACAAATGCAGGTGCTTTTAACCTGCTTAGTGTTTGGTAATTTCCAATGCAGCAATAGATAGCCAACAGTATTATATGTAACATAATGTAATATAAATATATAACAATATATAATCCTCAAACTTTGTTTGAAGTCTCATCTGTCCTAATTTAATGGCAAAACATCTCTACCTTAACCATTGCTTGAGTTTACTCTTTCTCAGAGCACCAATATATAGTAAAATTGTGGCTAGAATACAGAAGCATAAAGAATTGTCCCAGACTGCTAACGTCATTGCCCCAGGCCAAACCCTGGACAAGATGGTGGTCAAAGAACAGATCAGGAAGAAGATTTCATTGCTTATTTTATTTATACTTAACCTCTTCAACATTTAGATTTTTTAACTTGTGATGTAAGAATAGTAAAAGCAGCCAGCCTCTACTGATATCTGTACTGTATTGAATATTTTCTCTTCACCACATTATTACTAGATTTTTAGTGAAGAATCTTAGAATAAAGAACACACATACACACACACACACACACACACACACACACACGTTTAAAAAGGCCGTGAATTTTAGATAGAGGAAGGCAGGTACAAGAAAGCTGTTAGAAATAGAAAAAGAAAGAGGGGGAAATGACATAATTATATTTTAATTTTAAAATTAAAGAAATTAAAGCATATACTTTCTAAGTGATAATAAAGAATATATGATTTAAACAAGATATATTGTCAAATCAACATCAGCAAAATACTCATTAACAAAACAGTTTTCTTTGGAAGAAATTTCAAAATTAATGGAGAGGTTTTCATGTCCCAGGTCAGCATAAAACTAGCCATATTAAGGCAGATAGAGAATGGAAAAAAAATTCTAATCATGTATAGGATACAGTGTTACTTTGCATAACATACAAGAAACTTTTACAACTATGGAGCAAATTAAAAAAAATCTTAAATTCAATTAAAATTTGTTTAAAAACTTAAGTAGGTATTTTTCCAAAGAGCCATAAATGGCCAAAACAGCATGAAAAGGTGGTTGTATTCGTAGATTTTCATTCTTGTGTAAGAATACCTGAAATACTTTGGAAGGAGGGAAGACTTAGTTTGTCTTTCTTTCAGAGGTTTCCATTCACAGTGGCTTGTCCATGTTACCATGTCCTTGGTCTACCTAGGTATATTTTTGTAGGCAGAGACTTTGTTCCTGGCTGCCACACAGAAGCTATATTAATTACAACACTGTTTGGCCAATGCCTCTAGCGTATTTTTAGCTCGCTCTTACATTTTAAATTAACCCATTTTTATCAATCTGTGTATTGCCATGAGGTCGTGGCCTGCCGATAAGGTTCCTAAGGTTTCAGCATGTCCTCCTTTGGCAGCTACATGGTGTCTCCCTGACTCTACCGACTTTATATATATAAGCCATTGGCTTAACAGCTTTACTCATTAGCCAATAAAAGCAACACATATACAAAAGGACTTCTCACATCATATCATGGCAGCAAATACATAACTGAAGATTTCTGTTCACCTCATGTAAGACAATAAGATGAGGAAAGAACCAAGGGAAGGGAAAGAAGGGAAGGAGAGGAGAGAGGGGAGGGAAGAGAGGGAGGGTTGGTCCAAAGGCACACTTCCAGAGATTTGTCGTCCCCACTCTTACCTCATGGGGATTCTCCTAGAAGGAAACAGTGCCACAGGCTGGTAGCTAGCCAAGCCTTCAACAAATGGCCTTTAGGGAACATCTGAGAGTCAAACCATAAACCTGTTCAGCACCTCAGCAAATCAGAAAAATGCAAATTAAAAATCACAAGTACGGGTCACTTTCCACTTATGAAGAAAGTTAATTGCATTAAAAAAAAAAACCCTCCAGACTAAGGAATGTAATTCACTTGACAGAGAGCTTGCCTGGCATGTACAATAGCCTGGCTTGGATCCTCATATCCCAAAACCTAGAAGGCGAAAGCAGGAATATCAGAAGTTCAAGGTCATTCCCAGTTACATTATGAGATTAAGGCCAGATTGGTCTACATGAAAATTTTCCAACACATATACACACACATATTAATTAATTTAATTTAATTATATACTGAGAGAGATAGCACAACCTCTAAGAAATAAAACAGAGTAAGGATTGTCCTCAAAAAATTAAAAGTAGAACTTTCATGTAATCCAACAAGTCTACTTTTGGGCATTTACACAAATAATTAAAGCAGGATTTTCCTGATATTAGCACTATATTTTCATTGAATTACTATCCATAACAGCTGAGATTTGTATACATCCTAAATACCATAAAGAACTAGTAGAGAACTGTACTGAGGTAGTATTCATAATATAGAATAAAAGAAATATTTCCACATACAACAGTTTGGATAACCCCAGAGTCGTGAAATATGAAGATCATAGAATAATAAATTTGTAGTACTCAACTTGGGAAAAGTATTTAAATAGCCAGACTGAAAGCAGAGCATAGGTTAATGGTTGCCAAAAGCTGAGGGTTGGGAGTAGAGGCAGAAGAAGAGATGCTATACATGGGCAAGACAAGCTACGGTTAGAGTCTTGTTACATAACACCGAACCTGTAGCCAACAATAGTGTATTGTGTTCTTAAAATCTCAACTGTCAAAAAGCAGATCTGTTAGTCCTTTTGACACATTTATAATAATATATTACCAAGTAAATTATTCTTGATAGTGTATGGAACTTAATCATGCTGAGAAAAACTAGTGTCTGTATAGAATATGCACCTCTGTTGTTTCAACCATAAGACTAGGCATAAGTGATAATTCCCCATTCACTCCTCGATTAGTCCTTGAGTGAGAGGTTAGGAGGAAGGGTCAAGCTATTCAACTCCCATAGGACTTCCTGTTTATCATGAAAGGGGGTTTCTTGATTGGAGAAAAACGTCCGCCAATCAGTCACAGGTGCTGGCATTTGGACCTGTCAAAGCAC
>LOEQ01005063.1:41144-62439 GCA_001685075.1 Bramus lutescens | reverse complement strand
GGCTAGTCATTAAACAGCTACAGGCAGGTACCAACACCATCTGTTGCGTTTCAGACACTACTGATGTGTTTTGCAAAAGAAAGAAAAGAGAGAGAAAGAGGACTTGAAACCTGGGCAGGTGTCAAAGATTATCTTGAACATAGCTAGGATTAAAGTCTTGTGAGACTATTAATTGTTGTGAAAGTTAAGTTCATTTTAAATTAATTGAAAAAGCCGTACACATTTAGTAACTGCTTCATGGGCATATAATTCTTGTGTACTTGGAGTTTTCCAACAAGATACTGGACAACATAATACACAAAGGACCAGGATTTGGGGAAAATATGTCCTAATCTTGACAATACTAGCAAATAATATTGATATGAAGATCTTAAGATAAACCTGCTCATATCTTTGTTTAATAGTTAAAAAGATGCGGAAAGTGACTCTTCAACCTATTTAAATATTTTATGATACAAGGAAACAGTAACTTTACTTAAAATCTTAAAATTAAACCACAAATCCTCCTATGATGCTATAATAAATTTTGCATATTCCCCCATCATCTCGGGGCACTCATTTGGTCTAGTTCTTAAAGTGGTCTGCACACTCTGCTGTATGCGGCATGTTGATGTGAGATTGAATAACGGCAGAGAAAAGCTGTCTGTACTCCAGACAGTTCACTGTTACCAAAGTTAAGTTTTTCTGCCTGACAGATGTAAATTGGGTAATCATGTAGTTTCTCCTCCTAGAAAGACTGAGTCATTTGTATGATTTTAATGGCCTTTATTGTTTTCTTTCTTTAATCACATGCATTTTTTCACAGAAGTAGGCAGAGTTCTAGGATGAGAACTGGTTCCAGCTAATCTCGAGGTTAGACAGGCCCTGGGCAGAAATTCCATCAGATAATTGAGAATGATGGAATTGAAGAAAATAAGCAATGCCTTCAAGGGTACCGTTTATGATGATTTGTAATGAAGTAATAGGACACAGTGCATCTGTGTTTCTGTTTGGCTTGTATGTCTGCTCTGACATCACTACAGAATGCGCTGTCACTTGTGCTGGTAGAATTAACATTTCCCTTATAAGGTGAGCATTTCGGTTGCTCTGTACTTGGTATTAGGAATACCACAGGGGTGGACATAATCATATGTGTAGTATTAACCATTGTTTTGAGGAGGTAACACATAACCTATTCCAAAATTCAAATGTAAAACAGGCTAAAAATAATTTTCTATCACTTTTATGCCCTACTATACACTTTTCCACTACAAACAATTTCAAGTATAAATTTTAATTCCTTCTAGAGATTGTGTTTTAGTGCCTAAGAGATAACATACAATGCTTTCTGTACTGTCCCTTGCTTTTAATCAAGCAATATATCTAGTTTATTCCATACTAACACCTGAGGGATATTTTTCCTATGGCTGAACAATAAAATTATTATTTAACACTATAGCTGCTTAGCTATTAATATACAATAAATGTGCTGTAAATGATTTACTCATAGGCAAGCAGTTACTTGGAGAATTTCACTTCTGGTGATGTCATATGAGATACCATGGACTAAATTCCAATAGGAAAACCAACAGTCTTAGACAAATGTTACTTTTTTTATGTCTGTAAAAGATGCTTGTTTAGATTCAATTAGAACTAAGAGAAGAAAGGTTTTCTTAGAGAAGATAGAAGGAAAAATCCATTTATACCTGAGGGAACTCCTGTGCTTGAAATGCAATTTACTGGATCAGTAATTGTATTGGTTTTCAATGAGTCCACTTAGAAAAATAAATCCCAAACCAATAAAATAAAAAAAAAAACGTAAAAATTAACCAGTGAAAGTCCTTAAGATTTTACCTCCATGGCTCTAGGGTAGAAATGGGTCATGTATATTACTATTTGTTTGTTTGTCCAGTTAAGACTGGCTGATGCCAACAATTCAAGTCAACTGAAAACATTATTGCTTTGGGGAGCATTATTTTATAGGCAAGATAATATGAGCTTGCAATGTGGCTGTCTGACTGAGTAATAGTGTAAGATTGTACAAGTGACATAGTCACTGGGAACATGGATAAAATGTGTAGTTGATGTGCCCCAAATGGCATAATCAGTGTGTACTCTGTCAACAGAGAAGGACAGCGTTCCTACTTCTCCAATCTCCTCTGATATTTCAGTGGAAACTTTTATAGATGTTGATTCATTCCATTTTAATTTTTCCTGGGTAATCCTAATTTGGTGTGGGAGAATTGTCTTTATTCTGTCAATCATGTTTTAAATAAACGCTGATTGGCCAGGCAGGAAGTATAGGCAGGAAAACCAGACAGGAAGTATAAATGATACAATGAGAACAGGAGAATTCTGGGAAGGAGGTAGTTGATTTCCCCTAATTACTGCCCAGACCACCTAGAAGCAAGCAAGATGTAATCTACCCGGCTGAGAAAGGTACTGAGCCATATTGCAAAAATAGATCAGAACATTGGGTTAATATAAGCTACAAGAGCTAATAAGTATCCTGAGCTAATGGGCCAATCAGCCTTATAACTTTTAGAGATCTCTGTGTGATTTTCTTTGGGGCTTGCCGGCTGTGGGGTACCGGGTGGAACAGAAACCCCAACAAGCAAGCCATCCCTTCATGTTACACTAATTATCATTCATATCATTTTCCTTTGGCTTTACTTTTCACCATATCACACACGCTGTACATAAATTTTGCACTGCTGTCAAGTAGGGTTTTTCAATGTCTTACTTATATTTGAGTGCTGAGTATAATTCTTTCATGCATTGCAATTTTGTACTAAAACCCTTTTTTAACAATTGCAATAGTATATTCTGAGTTGTTATAAAGGGGGTTTGCTTTTTTTTTCAAAATTTATCTATTGAAATATAAAATAGACCAAGATAAGTCTTTTAAAAATAGATACTATAAGCTGGGCAGTGGTGGCGCTTGCCTTTACTCTCAGCACTTGGGAGGCAGAGGCAGGCGGACTTCTGTGAGTTCATGACCAGCCTGGTCTGCAAGAACTAGTTGCAGGACAGACACTGAAGCTACACAGAGAAACCCTGTCTCGAAAAACAAAACAAAACAAAATAGATATTATGAACTGAGTATTTATATACCCTTAAAATCCACGTGTTGCAATCCTAACCAGTTGATGCAGTGGCAACAGCATGTAATAGGCACTTATAGGCACTTGGCTAGGTAAATCAGCTCCTGAGGAAGGAACCTTCCTTTAGCAGTCTGCCTCCTAAAGCAGACTCCACAAAAGGCCCCTTTTGTCTGCCATTGAAAATCCAATGGAGAGTTGGGACTATGCAACCTGGAAAGGCCTCTCACCAGATCTCAATCTTGCTGGCACCCTGGTCTTGCACTTCTATCCTGAGAAACAGGTTTCTGTTGTTTATGAGCCATCTGGTCAATGGAACATTATTAGAGCTGCCCAAAATGGGGAAGACCCTCAGGTAATCAACAAAGAACAGGAAATTAGGGAAGGCTCTGCAATCACTTCAAGAGTATGTTGACTCAATCATTTCATAAGCAATCCATTTTGCATTAGTACCATTCATTAATCACCATATTTATGACACACAGCCACGTAAGATTTGGTCACCTCCTCTGAACACACATGGCTAGTGGGAGGCAGAGTTGATAAAAACAAATGAATTGCCAGTCTTCCTCCAGAAATATTAGCAGAGCACTGGGGACAGAAGTCTATTCCAGCCTCTGACTCAGACTTTCTCATGTTAAAATTAATGTCATTATTATATTGATGACACATTTCAGGCACATTTGGGAAGAAAAACAGAAATTCAGAGCAAATCATTGGTTCTTGGATTCAGTTATTAAAATATTTACTGAATGACTCATTTAGTCATTGGGTCAGGTATTAAGGATGAATTATAGCTTTCAGGGGACAAAAAGTCATTGTCTAGTTTATAGTTTACCATGACCATATCAGCCTATAATAATCTACATGATTTCATGTGTTTCTCACTCACCTCTATTGAATATTGGGGGTCATAATATGTGTGTCTATATAGGATAAGCAGTTTGATTTTGCTATGGTAGTTTCATAATGAGTTTCACCGAATTTTGCTAAGAAAACAGCAAGCATGCATTAAAAATAAGATATCTTAAGCAGTAGGCAGGTAGGTCTGCTTGCTAAGACCGTAATGATCAGTGGCTTGCTCCTTTGCAAGATTTCTTCAGGACAAAGTATAATAAATACTTCAGTTCAGTCCAGTAATCTTCCACTATTATCTCAGGCAGAACGAGAGATTCCATGAAGATGAGGCCGTGGACATTCGGGTTTAATGATATGTAACAGCAAAGCAGAGGTTGGTTATGAAAAATCTATGAAGAATCTGAAAAGCTAGAGGCAACGTGGAGTTTCAAGGTACATGTAGTCATTGTATTTTTAAGATGCTGATGGGGTCTTTTGAAGGTCAGTGATTTTCAGAGACGAGAAATTCAGCAGCTGCTCTTTCTTGAATCCTCACATCCAGACAGATATTGAACATTGATGCTGCCTCCCGTATCTAATTAACTCTTTCCTCCTTGGACATCCATTAAGGGTTTAGGTAGGCTGACTCCATCCTTTGGCCAACTGGATTAATCCAACACTGCTTTTCATAGTTATTAGCTTACTGGCAGCCAAAGAAGGTTGCTTAAAGAACAATTGAGCTGAGCATTGGAGAGGAGAATTTCGAAAATGGCAGAGACAATCACAGGATTAAAAAAAAGAACAAAGAAACAAGAACATACGAAATTTACTCAGGAACTCTGAGCAAATAATTTTTTAACTACAGCAAAAATATTGTACTGTTTGTATCTCCCAGGACTGCCTTGGTGTTTAAATTTGATTCTTACATTCAACAAGCAATTATTGAACAGTGTCTAGCAATGCACAAAGGAATAAACCATCTTCAAAGGAACTTCATTTAGGTTGAAGGAAGTTTCCTATTCCAAAGATAAGCCCATTGATTTTTGAAATAAGAGTTCCTAAGAAATAATCTAATCCAGAGGGGTCAAGGACACCACATGAACAAGGCTCACAGAATCAACTAAACAGGCTCACAGAGACTGAAGTGACAATTAGGGAGCCTGTGTGGATCTAACCTAGATCCTTTGTGCTATATGTAATGGGATGTAGCCTGGTATTCTCGAGGGACTCCTAACAGTGGGAGTGGGAGTTGTCTTTCTGACCATTTTGCCTGCTTTGGGCACCCTCTTCCTCCTACTAGGCTGCCTTGTCTATCCCTGATATGAGAGTTTGTACCTAGTCTCATTGGAACTTGTTATGATGTGTTTGGTTGATATTTCTAGGAGGCCTGCTCTTTTCTGAAAGGAAGATGACAAATGGATCTAGGGGAGAGGGGAGGTGAGAAGGAGGGACTGGGAAGAGTGGAGGAAGGAGAATCTGTGGTTGGGATGGAATATATGAGAGAAGAAGAAGAAATTAGAAAAAAAGAAGTAAGAATGTGGCTAAACAATCCTAAACTATGCTTCATTAATTTTAGCATGTTCATTGAAGTGGAAATTCTAGTCTATTAGATCGTAGACAGAGCCTGAGATCCTGGAATTTTAAGGAGGTTTCAGCTGCTACAGCTCCTGCTGCTGACTTGTATCTCCTTTTCCAAGCAGTAGGAATCCTTAATCTTTTCTGCTTGCTTTAGACAAGTTCCAATCCTAGGGTTTTTTATGAACTGTAAAGCTGTCTCCAGAGTTTTCAGAAGTGGGCAAGTTTCACTGGGAGACACGTCTCCTTGGCTGAGTACATACAGCTCCTTGGAGAATTGGCTTTGAATGAAAAAGCACATTTTAATGCCCCTTGGATAGACATATTCTTTGCCTTTAAGGGAATTTCTGAAACTATTTCACAATTTTCCTTGAACTCCTGTGTATTGAGCACCACCAGAAAATCCATTAGTAACAGCACAGTAGCTAATAGAACCGCAGATCAAGTCAAAGGGCTCTAAACACAGCATGCTGCCAGTATGTGATTTGTTTTGAACTATTTTTGAAAAGTCTCTTCTTTAGGAATTTTCAAGTTTGAAATTTGGTTAGGGGGCAGTCTGTGAAGTCTTTGTATTTTCCCCTTTTTCTCTGTTCCCTTCCATACACTTGTTACCATATACTAACAATTTAAATATTCCTTGGGTGACACCAGATTGGGGAAATAGACAGCCACGTTGTTTGGGCTAAGTTTGTGGATTAATACTCTTCATGACTTTGAACACTGTTTGGTCTTCATTGTGAGGCTCCCTGATCTCTCTTGCAGATCTCAGGGAGGTTTGTCTCCATCCATGGTGCTAGTGTGAGTTGGTTGCAGCTCCGACTTCTCCATCACTCAGCAACAGACCCCCATGGCTGCTCCATCCTCATAAAGCTCCCCAACAACTGCTGTTCTCTACACATCCAATGCATGCGTGGTGTGGCCATCCATCCTTTCCATCTTACCTGTAAAATGAGAATCATTAGTGTTCTAGAATTGCAAAGCCAGTGAGAAAATAAAGCAGTTCATTTGTGTGTGTGGCACATAGAAAATGTTCGGAGAATGCTAACTACTCTATATTGCTTTTCTCTGTAACCACGAACAAACTTCACTTTAATTTCTCTGCGGCACAGCCAAGTGAAACATGACATGGCAGGCAGCTCAGGGATAATAAAGAGGAATTGAATTCAGAAGAACAACTACTGCTTAGCATGGATACTTTCAGACATAATGACCTTAAATGTGTCTCTGGGGTCCCTTTTGAAGTGCTTTTAACCTCACTATAGGACTCTACCAGGAGACTTCTTCCTCATAAGTCAAGTGCCCTTGAACATACATAGATTTCTCTGGGTCTAGACTCAAAGATGATACTGCCATTCCGGGCTCATTTCCTTCTCTGGTCCCATCCTTCAGAGGGATGCTGACACCAGGTTCTCTGCTGCTTTGAACAAACTTCCTGTTGATCTACTCCCCAGGTCAAAGGACTAGTCACTGGCTTTATATCTCCCAAGAAGTCATGGTTTCCTTTGTGCTGAGGAAAATTACAGCCGAACTCCCTATCAGTCCAAACAGTCTTCAATCTCCCATCAAATCAACTATTACAGTAATACTAACTAATATGTTCATTGTGTTCATTACCCCCACAATCTCTCAAGTCAAACTGCAAGAATACTATTTTAGTTACTGTTCTGTTGTTTGCAAAGAAACACCATGACTTAGGCCTTATAGAAGAAGACATTTAATTGAGGGCTTGCTTAAAGTTTCATAGGCTTATTCCTCCATTATCATCATGGAGATAGGCATAATGGTCTGGTGACTTTTGAAACCTCAAAGTCTACCCTTAGTGACACAGTTTCTCCAGCAAAGCCACACTTCCTCCAACAAAACCTCCCCTCCTAAACCTTCCCAAAAGTTTAACTAATTGGTGACTAAGAATTCAAATATGTGAGCCTATAAGGGCCATTTTCATTCAAACCACTGCAAATATATTTCCTATATCACTTCATATTTAATGCTAACCATTGGAATCTAGCATTTATTAGACAAATTCCAATTAGTCTGAAAAAATTTCTGAGTCTGTGTCGGTCCCTTGTTTTGAGACAGACATCCCTTGGCTATTTCCTTGGACAGTGTTCATGATCCTTTGTATCCTTCTCTTATCCGAACTTGCTCTGTGGGTAGTTCCATGTAACCTGAGTGATACCCTGTATTTCAAGATCATAACCAGTATCCTTCCTCAAGACTTTACATGGCACTTTGGACATTACTCTGTTAGCCTTGTAATATTGTGAGCTTCCCCTCCTGTAAAGACATTAGAGCTATGTGAGATAGGATATTTTATGTTTGTTAGTAATCACAATGTCCAATGTCTAAAACAACCCAATAAATAGATGAAGATGTACTATTATTTTTACATTTTATAAAATATACATTCAGCTATTCTGATCCTGATACAGGTTAAAAAAAATAAGGTAACTATTAGTGAGATCCCCACTTCATTTGTAAGATGAGGCAGTTAGGAGAGAGAGTCACATGAATGACCTATAACCCCTGTCAGATAAAGAAAGGGGAAAATAAGGGTTGACTTTGTGCTTTGAATCTTAATGTCTATTTTGGCACTTTGTCTTTTTTCCTTTTGACAGAAACTAAAGTGCAAACTCTCATGAAAGAAAAAAACATGGAGAAAGAGTTAGGGAAATGACATCTACAGACCTCCTTAGATATTCAAGTAAAGTAGTTTGGCTGTGATGTGCCCTGGGTATATTGCCAACTGACAAAAGAGAAGAATAAACCATGTAGGTGGGAATGGAGGAATTCAGGGAGAACCTCCACAAAACTAGTTGTTATGAAAACCAAGATTATACTGAAAATCTAGTACCAAGCATCACCTCTCAGAATGCCATTCCTTTTAGCAGCCCTGTGGGATGCTGTAAGTGTCTGCAAATAATCTTATAGAAAGTTTCAAAGTGTTAAGAGTTCTCTTCAAAGCTTAAAGCAAAACAAACACAAAGTCCTACGGAGCTGAGAAAAGCCCTGAAGAGAGGGAGGGAAGTTGAAATAGTCATTGGGAAGGAGGAGAGCACAAGGAACCTTGGTTCAAGCCCCCTGGGCAATGTCACCTCACCCATTTGCAAATCCTGTGGGTACAGCAAGCTTAGCTAAAACAGGACACAAAGGAGATGTCAGGGCAGGAGGGCTCAGAGCTATTTCAGAATCAAGGACAACAGCCAGGAGAGCTTGAGTTGCATCACTGAAACTGTCTGAACTCTAATGCCTTCATGCCAAATGTGGTTTCCAGAAAAGGGATCCTGCCTTCTATTTGGAAGCCATTTGCTGCGAGTTGTTGCGGGAGCTCCTTCCGCTCCTTCAGCCAATAGCCGCTGAGATACCANACCCTTAAAATAAATACCCCTTTAATTCCCAACTGGTGTGGGATTGTTTATGACTTACGCCTTCAGCGAGTCATTTTGTAGCTTTGTGCAGGGGGAACTTTTTCATTTGTGAAAAGCTTATTATTTTGGTCAATTATGGGCTTGGAGGGGATGGAAGAGAGCAGTGGAAAAGGTATGAGCTCTGGAGTCAGAGGATCCTAGGTCTGAGCATGGCTCTGCCATCCACAAGCTGTAGGCCAGTGACGCTGGCCTCTGTTTCCTTATCCATGAGCACAGACCATCTTGGAATCATGAGCTGTGTGGTAGAGGAGGTACTAGGACTAGATGATGAATGTATGTCAAGAATCTTAAATTGTTGTGATAGTTAGGTATTTTATTTATCACTAGTAGTACCCGACTTCTAACATGGTGACATTTGCTAAGGGGGACTCGACTGGGAGATTCCATGTCCTTGCTGAGTCCAGCATGTGTTGCCTAGCTGGTCTTAGGATTGGATTCTGTTCTTGTGTTTCATCAATCTACCCGGAGTCACTTTACTAAAACACAAAATAAAACAAAATGAACAAATAATAACTAGTATCGTTATGCTTTTAGGGGTCTCTGCCAACTACTGCAAGGAGATGCTTCTTTGATAAGGGCTGAGGGTTCAGGGATGCTCTGAAGTGTTGGTATAACAACAAGGCATTATGGGTCATTTTGATGCTATGTTCACTTATCGGAATAATACTATTGGGTTCTCCCCTAGGATCTATGGCCTGCCTGGTCACAGGTTCTTGGCCTCATTAACAATGTCAAGTATGGTTTCCATCACATGAAGCAGACTTACGATCTAATCAAAAAGTGGTCGGTTACTGTTAAGTTGGGAGCGTAGGTCCCAGTCCCTAGCATCTATCCCAGCCCCCAGGCCTGGTCTGGACTTCAAATCCCAGCAGGCCAGGTTCTGACCCCTCCCTGGGGGTGGGGTCAGGACCACTCCCCAGGGTACTTAAGTGATCCCCCCAAAGAAGAACTCATGTGGTCTCCCTTTCTTCCTCCTGGGGGTCGCCTTCCCGCGGCTTTCCGGTTTCCCCCTCAGGGCCACCCGAGAGTGCAGATCTCCCATTAAACCTGGATATTTCTTAATTTTGCTTGTTTTGATTTGGCTTGATTGGGAATTTTTGNTCAGGGCCACCCGAGAGTGCAGATCTCCCATTAAACCTGGATATTTCTTAATTTTGCTTGTTTTGATTTGGCTTGATTGGGAATTTTTGCGTTAGCAGGGAGCTAATAGTAGGAAATA
Organism: Bramus lutescens; assembly: GCA_001685075.1. Classification (NCBI taxonomy): domain Eukaryota; kingdom Metazoa; phylum Chordata; class Mammalia; order Rodentia; family Cricetidae; genus Bramus; species Bramus lutescens. Next base: position 52,300 of record LOEQ01005063.1, on the reverse strand, counting down.
TTCCTAACAGTTACTGCATAGTGTTGATCCCACTAATGCACCAATGGGCCTATATTGTCAAGCCAGTCATTTTTGTAGCTTACAGGGTTCATGGATGGATGAACTTGAGGCTTATTTTTCTCCTCCAGCAGCATGTAAAGTACCTTCCAGCAGTATGCTAGTCAGCAGAGATGAAGCATGCAATTGAGCACCACCTTGATGTCTCCATGTTCTGATTCAAGTATGCAGTGTCTTCAGCAACAGGGTCTTGTCTTTAAATTAAGGAAAGTAGCCAGGAGTATTGGCAATAGACTATAAGACTTAGGGTTCTAGGGGGGCTGGAGAGATGGCTCAGCCATTAAGAGCATTGCTTGCTCTTCCGAAGGTCCTGAGTTCAATTTCCAGCAACCACATGGTGGCTCACAACCATCTGTAATGAGGTCTGGTGCCTTCTTCTGGCCTTCGGGCATACATACAGAGAGAATATTGTATACATAATAAATAAATAAATATTTTTTAAAAAAGACTTAGGGTTCTATATGTTCCCATTGACGCATAAAGAAGTCCCGTAGTCTTAGTACTGGGACTTTATTTTCTAGCATGGAAGTTGCCATTGTAGGGTAACTCCATTAAACCTCTCTTTTACATATATATATATANTCTATGTTTTCTATAGTAGTGCATTTCACTGTGGCTTTTTCAGAAGACCTTTAGTATTAGCTATCTCAGAATCCCTCATATTCTTTCTTCTTTGTTATACTCCCATCCCAATTTAGTTTTCAGCTTCGTATTTGAACTTTTTTCATGTCAAGTTTTGGGAAAATATGTTATCTATGAATTTTTACAAGTGTTTCATTTTATTTTCTCAGGGAAAAAAAAAGCTTGGAATATAGCAGGACTTGATTACTTGCCTGGAGTGTGTGAGACCCTGGGTTCCCCTTTAAGTATTGCTGGAGTACTACACACACACACACACACACACACACACAGTCAGGTAGAATCTTCAGTGGAAAATGCTTTGTACATTAGAAAGAAGCGCAAATGCAAGTTATGGTGACTTTTGTAATCCCTGTGAAGTAGAGATATTCTTTATGCTGGGACCATCAACCAAATTCTCTCAATACTGGTTTTAATAGTCTAGAGTAACCTTCAGGCCACTAAAAGCCTCTTTCCACCACTAGATGGAAGACTCTTGTGTGACTTCCCTGAGTAATTGGCTGTTTGACCTGTGTTTCTTGCAGTGTCCATTGGTACCCATGGCTACTCAAAATGAGCAACAAGGATGTTTAAGGAGTAACCCTGATCCTTTGTCTAGAGTTGCCTTCTTAAGTTGTCGCAGAACCAATATTTGTAGTTACTAGTTTGGGATCCTCTGGAATGTACTTTGGGTACCTACCCTGAGAGAGAGTATGTAATTGCTTCTCTAATGAGAGTCCAGTCAATAATCTCCATCCTGCTGAAAGCCCTGGTTAGGACGGAGGAGTATAGGTCACATGTGACATGACTGTCAAGTGCAGTCAAGACTTAGCATGTAGCCATGCCTCACCATCTTTCTGTCCTTTTCTCTGCCTCTGGTTTCTCCTCTGGCACCATTTCCTTCCCTTACTTTCCCTTCGTTTTTCTGTCTCTCCACCTATAGCATCGTATGCATCAGCTTCCTCAAACATAAGTCATTAACGTCGTTGGAATTATACAGAATATAAACAGTTGTACCTGTTTGGTCCTGATCTGAGCTTTTCCCTTCCTACATATTGTAATTACTTGAAGAGCCTAAAAATATATTTGTTTGCCAACTGAATCATCATCTTTGTGGCAAGTGGATCCTGCACTTGATTTCTTTTAAAGCATCAAGTGATTCTGTTATGCATTCATGTCAAATATATTTGGGAGGAAAAGAAGAAAACTACCCTAAAAATAAAATAAATGTGATATCTGGCTCAAAGGACTGCAATTTTGTGGCTTGGCTATGCTTTGTGTTCTATTCATCAAATAGAAAATGTGATCTGAGAACCACAGAAATAAAAGAGTTGGTTGTATCTAGGTGCCTTTGAAGACAGGATGAATGGCCACAAAGACTTTTAGAGCTCATACTTGTTGAAACATAATCTGAGACATGTGTGGTGCTAAACACTCTCACACTCCATAACTTAACTAATGAGGAAACAGAAGAATCAGGTGATTGTTTGCCCCAGTGTAAGAGCTAGCTAGTACTCACATATGAAACTGGGATACTTGAGAAAGCAGACTCCCTCTTTTAATCATTGTGGTGCACCTACTCTCTAAAATGACAAATAATATTATAAAAATACATTAGAGCAATGCACAGATTGAGATATATGACTCTCAATCTTGACTGCATAAAAGAATCATTGAGAGAAGTCTTTGAAAAAATATAATTTGCTCAAGTTAAATATTTCAGCTCAATTTAGTTCACATCTTAAGAATAGGATTCAGACATGTATAAGCTACTTCAGATGCTTGTACTATATAATTAAGATAAATGGGAAATAACTAAATAAGAGGACACAAGACAATTAAGATGAAAGTCATTGGGGAAAGCGCCATCAGTAAAATGTTGAGTAATTGTTAGTAATGCGTGGTAACTCACAAGAATTTGACCTGCAGTAGCAGAACAGTACCCAGTTTAAATCCAAGATGACAGCATCATAGTTTCTTGGACTCCTTATATTTTGCCTTATTGTGGCAAAAACAAAATAACATTGCAGATGGAGTGAGGCTGTTAGATTGTCACAGCTTCTCTAAATCACCCCAAGAAGAGTGACATGGGTCCTTACTCATGAAAAGAGGAGGCATAAATAGGAGAATCAGAGACATGGGAGCATGAGGAAGACGTGGGCTATTGTTCTATGCTTTGAAGATGGAGAGTGACTCTGGTACCTTCCAGAGCATCTCCGGTGGACACAACCTTATCAACATCTTTATCATAACACACTGAGGCCCACTTGATGATTCTGATCTTTAGTACTTTAAGAAGACTGGCTACCTTGTCTAAGCCATCATCCATAAAAATTTATTTCAGCAGAAAATTAATGCAGTGTCTTCCCAGAAATAATTTACAAAAGGCATGTTAAGAAAGAAAAGGAACAGTTAGCCAAGGATTAGATTTTCTGTTGATATACATAATATAATAATTTAGAGAAGGACATGTGGTCTTTGCCACAAGAGAAGTGGCCATAATACTAGAGGCAAATAGGTTATAAATAATAAGAATAAGAATAAGCAAACTATATTTGGGGTTATCTGTATCTATATACTGCCTTACCTATCTGCCTTTGTAATATATGTCATATTCTTGTCTTAAGACCCTTTGAAACTGTACTAGTGGTTCCTCTGGATTCCTTGAAAATAAGGCTAGGAAGTGTGATATCATGTGGGACCTTAGTATACAGAGAAAAAGATTCATATACTATATGCTTGGGAAAACAAATCTGTGATAATTATCAGAATGTTTCAAATGTTCAGTCCCATAGTTGTGTACATGAAGAACTGAAGGTGCTAAATCCAGAGACAGGGAGACAGACAGACTGTCAGGAAATTGGACTAACAGATTCCTGAGGCTAGAACCTGACTTGGCAGGGACCATGGGAATGAAGAGATGATAGAATACAGGAAGCCTTAAGAACAAAATCACAGCTAATCCTGGGCTTTAGTGTCTGACACGATGAAAGAAAAGGTACTTAGCTGTACCTCTAACTGGATATTAGGCATTTTAGGGATATTAGGAAGGGGGACAATTTTGAGGGGTATACTTAGGTTAAATAGTTTCATGTAATAGAGAATTTATCTATGGACAAAATTCAAGTTTCCTTTCAACAATGGAGCAAAAAGACATTAAATTCTATTTTTAAACTCCCACTTCTTGATTGTGGAATAACTTGAGATTTGGTACCATTATAATGGAATAAAATATCAAGTGTTTGTCTTGTGTGGGTTTGGGAACAGGAGTTAGAGCCTGAGTCTAGCATGCGCTGCTCTCTACAAATAAGCTATCTCCTGGGCTTCCTTTTCATTTTCCATTTTGAGACACAGATTCAGCAGGTTTCTCAGGCTAAACTTGAACTCATTTTGTAGACCAGGCTGGCCTTAAAGTTTCAGTCTTCCCACCTCAAGCTCCAGAGTTGTTAGGATTCCAGGTGTGTGCCATGAGGTCTGGCTATTACCAGACATTGCAAAAACAGAATTCTTGCTTGCTGTGAAGTAGTGGGGATATAGCTTACACTGTTTGGACTGTAACTCAGTCTCCTAAAATGGGAGCACAAGTGGTATCAGTACCCATTTTGTAAAGCTGTGGAGATGAACATAGAGAAGAAAGTGTGGTACCCAAGAGATGCTTTGTAAATGCTGCTTTCTACTGTCCTCAAATTACTTCCTGTAAGGGGCTAGGTGGTGTGGTACATGGTTTAATCCCAGCACTCTGGAGGCAAAAGCAGGCCAATCTCTGTAAATTTGAGGCCAGCCTAGTCTACAAGCATTAGTTCCAGGACAGTTAGAGCTATTACACAGAGAAACTCTGTCTCGAAATAAATAAATAATGAATGACTTCTTGTTGGAATGAGTCTTACTTAGACTATTTTTTGGATTTATCAAAGTCAGTGTAAGTGATGCCATGTCATTGAGCACTCAAGGAGCTCTGTTCAGGATGCACTAACTTGTTCGCTCAAATGTCAGTAATTAGACAGCGTTGACTTGAGGAGACTTTCTACACCAGAAATATTCACCCCTTTTGCTGTGCATGGAAAGAGGCAACCCCCGTGTTGTGCCCGATGCTGCTTAGTGCTGTATTTACTACACACTTCCCAAACTGTACATCTTAGAAGTGTCCTTTGGCATTCTGAGTAGCTAGTATCTTGGTTGCATAAGCTTCTGTGACTTTTCCAGGGAGACAAAGCAAGTCTGAAGCTCAGGAAGCAAACCATACCTGTGGATACTTCCTTGTATCTCCAGCCTTCTCTCCTGTCTTGCCTTGCTTTCCTTTATGGAGACAAGCTTGCAGCTTGGAACCAAGTCAGCAAGCAGAATGTCCCTTAATCATGCCCTCAAATTTCTCCCATGAGGTAGCCAGTCACCATCTCTCCATGCATTCATCTCTTGAAAAGGAAAATATATATATGGTTCACTATATAAAATACAGTGATACAAACTCAGAGATTGCCCTACTGAGTTTCTGTGGTTTTGTCTGTCTGTCATGCAGATGTGCACACTAAGCTCCAAAGCAAGTGACCCAAGGATGTAATTATTCAGGAGAAAAACTACTGTGTTTCATTCCAAGCCAGTTCCTTCTACTTATTTTTCTTGTATGCTCAGGTCTTGCTAGACTTTATTTTTGAGACACTTTATTATGACAATCCCTATTTTTAAAATGTGGCTTCGTCAATAGAGTTTATTTATAAATTCTTTGGAAGTAATATAGTGCCAGCCACACCCAAAGTGGAAGTCTAGTGTTCTTAAATTTTGTTTTATTCCCATTACCATCTTCAATGGTTTGGGTTTTACCGAAATTTATTCATTCTGGAAGCAGTGACAAGGCTTGTTTCTTTTACTATCTCCCCTTAGTAGTAAACAAATCCCGTTTCTTCTCCATGATGTAAGAGCTTACGGAAAAATGCTTCTCTGCACCATCCGAGGTGACATATTATCCTGCTTGGAGAGGAAAATTTCACCCTGAACTCCCTCAATACCCCATAAACAACAGTTTGAGTTTTCTGCTTAAAGTTGTTACTGCTGGACTCGTGGATGATGGATTTTTGATTCTCAGATTTGTAACTTTTTCTTTCCTGATATTTGATGCTACCCTGTACTTCAGGAGTGGTGTCCGATTTCCCTAGCTTAAATACAAAGGCAAAATTAAGAGTGATCATTGATCTATTACACAGTGCCTGAACTATTTGGAGGTGTGAGGCCAGGTGCACTTTGTGCCCTGACCAAGCAGTGGATAATAGTAGAGTCCAATGAACGAAGGTGAATGTCACAGCCGCTTGCTGCTAAAGCTGTTAGGATCTAATAAAGTGATGATGATAGAACCAATGAGTAGTGGAAGCCAGGAGAGTATGATAATTGGAACATTGGGATTCAGAGAGATGATGTCTGTGATGGTCTTAAGTGTGGGGCTGTGCTCCTTGTTAGGGCTCAATAAATGACATTTCCTCTGAGTACCAAGGTCAGCATAGAAGCAATAGCAGATAAGTAGAAGATAAGCAGGTGACGTCCATAGGGTAAGCTTTGTGTAACATTGCTTTCCAGAAATGTAAATAGGCCCAGAGTTAAGAAGCAGGAGGGTTAGGAAGTGACCATGAGTAGTCAGATGTTCAAGTGTGAGTCAATGCGTGTACCCGGAAAGGGATTACTCTGTTTCTATCTTTGTTTGCAGATGCCCAGGGTTAAGAAGAGTCTTAAAATCTTAAATGATTGAAGATAAAGAATACTGCTTTCTTATGTTGACTTATATGAATCCAGTACCTCGCTATCTGATCAGTGTAATCAAAATCAGCTGGGAGGAGTCCTGGGAATGTGGATTTTTAACAAGCACTCCAAGTGATTCTTAGGAGCTACTGAGATTCTTATGAGGTGCATGCATGTGACCAGAGCAATCTGGAGAACCTTACTACCCTAACACCTGCTCTGGAATTCCTAAAGGGTGGCCGTTTCTACAAGTAAGACAATCATTTTGGCCCAGGCTGCTTCAGAATGAGAGCTCTTAAGACTTGCAGTTGGTGCTCTTGACTCTGGGCAAGAGTGTGCATGTGTTTGTAGAGGAAGGAGACTTGAAAGTAATGCTCTCTGATAAAAATTCAAAGTTCTTCCATAATTCCGTAGACTGGATGGACCAAAGGAGGAGGGATGGGCAGATGATCTCATATTACCTCTTGAAGACCTGCGATTCTATGAGAAAGATGCAGATTTTATACATCGTCCCCCCCCCTTTGTAAACTTTCATTTTTTTTCAGGAGCCTGTGAAACATGAGAAACCAAAATTGCAGTAGAATTTGTCAAACTGGTACCCATTTCTGTTTTAGTTAGCAATAATTTTGTCGAAATATGACTTAAGCCTTGGTGTCTCTGAAGATGAGCTAGATTTCCCTGGGGGAAAATACTCATAAAAGCCCAGGAAATGGAAGATTTATTTTGTATTAAATACTTGGAAAAAGAGAGAAGCCTCAATCCATTAGTCATAACCAAATGCCATGGGATGGTGTCCTTCCTGTTAGACTCATCCATAAAGATGACCTGTCCTTTAATCTGACACACATCCCCATTCTGTTTTGGGCTCCCACATTTTGTCCAAGTTGTCTACATTATCTCTTCCAATTCGTTCTATTTTCCTCTGCCAGAAAATTCTTTCCAAAATGCTCTTTTGCAAATAATCTATGTGAATCTTAAGATCACAGTGGCTCCCACTATGGTTACAATAAATGTTCCCAGTGGTTCCTGCTACAGCGTTAACATTACACAGGGGATATGACTTCACAAATCAAGACAGGCAGCTTCTCAAGTCCAAATATCTTTGACTTGTTTTCAAAACCATCTATTTACTCTGCATGGTAGTCTTGGTTCTTATTTGGAAATGAGAGAAACTGGCTGGATTGAGAAGGAAAAAATATCTAATGATTGACAAAACCAAACATTGAAGAAGCCAGCTCTTCATTCTCATCAGGATTCATTGTCTATCTATGCCTGTCTTTTCTATTTCTTTGTAGCCTTGTTTTACATGAACTGTTTTGTGAGTTCACTGAACACAGAAAGTCCACTGAAAGCAAGTCCAAATGCTTAGATCCCAAGGAAAGCTTCAGATTTCTTGAATGAGGGATGTGGAAGGTTTGAGGGTTATCAGACCCAGTCGGAATCAGTGCTGTGAGTAACACTAGGAAAAAGAGTTCACTGGGGAAAAATGATTCTGGATTATCAAATGGATTTAGCTGTTATAATACAGTGTTTTAGCAATCAGTGCCTACAAACTTATTTTATAACACCTATTAAATTTGTATAGAAACCACATGGACCCAGGTAATGTGTCCTAGCCTGCCTTGTAATTTCGGCTTTAGAACTTTTCCTGTGCAATTTCACACGCCACTTATAATTCTGCCTATGGTTTCCTACCAGGACCTCTTTGGGGGTGCCCTGAGGTTCAGACATGGCACTTGATGCCTTTTCTGGGTTTGTTCATCTCAAAGGCACTAGTACATGTTGTATGGTTCTAGCAATTACACTTCCAGTTGTATCTGCCATTTCCTCAGACAGTGAACTATTTTCAGGAAAGGTGCATTGAAGCTCGGCTTCATATAGTATTGCTGATGATTATTATGCTGGTAAAATATTTGTTGTCTCTAGTTTGGGGGCTGGGGTGCAGAAAGCCAAGCAAGAAAGACATCGAGAATTAGAGCATAATGGTAGTCAATATTAGCAATCATAATAAGTACATTGATTAGACACAGAGCAGACCCTGTGTTACAGGAAGAGAATAATGGAAGCTCATCTCTTAGATTAAAATTCAACTCAAGAAACAGCTTCAAATAAATTAAATATGTATTAGAAAGATGCTTCCGGGGCTCCCAGGCTTCCAGGGCCAGAGATCTCTGTATTCATAGCCAAGAGTTACTACATTTCTCAGTTCTCTGAGTTCTCATTTTCCTCCACCCTCATCTCCGCCCTCGCAGATAAATAGCTGTGTTTGACAGTGACCCTTTCCCGATGTCAGACTAAATCAATGGACCATTGCCAGGTGTGTCGGCACGTAGGGATAAGCACAGCCCTTGGAGGCAGAGGCAGGATGGTTGGTGACAGTCTGAGGACAACCAGATCTGCATAGTGAGATGTTGTTGTAAAGATAGCAACAGAGACAGAGATAGAGGCAGGAGCACAGGTATAGAAAGCCAAACAGTGACAGACTTGAAAACAGTTTCAAGGCAATGATGGTTTGTAGCAGTGTCTTTTCTTAGAGAAGAGTAGGAAGTGCATCCTCTTGAGTGCTCCACTTTGTCACTGAGAACCTTTTCTAATAGAGCAAAATAATTTAAGATAGCATAATAAATATGACTTATCATAGGTAGAAGAGAGAATAGGTTATGTTAACAGGTTTTGCTGACACATATGGAATAAAGACTTCAAAATTTCTTTTTTATATTAACATTATAGTCCATAATATGACGCCATCAAGAATACTTTGTAGTGTATCTATGTTCCTACATTGGGCAAGAGAAGATCTAGATTCATAGGGATACTTTTTAACTCCATTCCTTTCTTCTATATCAAAATTTAAATAAAAACATGACAATACATTTTGGCTTCCACTGCAGTAGATACAGAACAGGAAGATGTAGACAGAGGATTCAAGTTCAAATTCATGAAAATCAAAATCCACTGGAGACCTGAGATTATAAAGCAAATAAGTGGCCCCAAATCTAAGATGAGACAGTGATCTTAGGGATAGAGGACATCCAAATGCAAGACTCCTTGCAGCACAGGTGACTGGATGCTAGGAGGAACAACTCAGCTGGATGAAAAATTGAAGACAGCCAGGATAGGCTAGTGGGTCCTTGTAGAAATCTTTGAAGGCTACAAAAAGAATGGAGGCCTCCTCTGGCAGGTTCTGCTTCCATAAGCTCCTCTGGGTACTCACAGAAAGTCCTCGGAGAAGACAAAGAGCCGTACCATCCTAGAGGAAAGAGGAGGAACTGTAGCTCTAAGTGGAGAAGAAAATACCTACTTAGAAAAACAAAACTGTTAAGCCATCAGGGAAACGGGCAAAAACTGCAGGCTTTTCTGATTTCAGTAATCACTCATCAACGCTGAAAGCAGACAAGGCAGAGGCAAACAGTCTTTCTGGGAAGAGAGATGGGATTCAGTGCTGAGCCCAAAGTTGTAAGAACTGAAAAGCCCACACACATACCTAAGACAGAATCTTAATGAGAACATCAGAGACTCTATGGACCTCCTGCTCCCCCAGTGAGGCCAAGAAGCTCTGCATAACTAGCAGCAAAAGCAAGAAAGAGCTGAGTGCAGGGTTGGGCCGTGAAGTCTTTTTGAGACACAGCTCCAGGAAGAGAGAGAAATTCAGAGAAAAGACATTGCTCTTCAGTACAGTCAGCCACCTCCCATGAAACACCATTGACAAGGAGGCCAAATCCATGCTACTGAGTGTAATTGTAGCAGCAAGGAAAAAATAACCCAGTAGGTTACGTTATCAAGTAGGTTAATACGAAGTCCTCCATTCAAGTTCCTGCAAGAGGGAAGAAAGGAAAGCTAAGTGCCAGGTCTACAAAGCATCCACGTTCCTGCTCCCTTACTTACTGTCCCAGCCAGCGTAGCTTTTAACAAAACCTTGAAGAATATGAAAAGGCAAGAAAAGAAGGGAAAACAATAAACAACAATAAACCCTACCACATTCCCCGGCAACAGAATTGCCACTGAAAATAGTTTCCAGATTTACTAAAAGGTGATAATCAAGACTTACTAAATGATGACAATCATTAATAGACTATGGTATCAGGGAAAGGTTAGAGTCAGCAAATTAATGGAGCTAGTCGTGGATGCCTGCAGTCCTGGACTCTGGAGGCACAGACTGGAGAATCGGAAGTTTAAGACCAGCCTTGGCTACAAAACAAGTTCAAGGCCATCGTGGGCTATTAAGAAAAAAAACAAAACTTATCTCAGGAAGCAAATGGGCCAGCAATATATGACTCAGCCTGTGAAAGTGTTTGGAGCACAAAGCTGATTCATGACTGAAACCTGCTTTAAGCCAGATTTGTTGGCACACATACACTATCTCAGCATTCGTAAAGATCGGAGGTAGACACAACCAACCAATCAACAAAAATATCAAAACAAAAGAGATGCAAATTAATGGACTAAAACAGAGACTCAGAGCCAAGAGCATAGATATATTATGAGTTAAATATTTTAGAAACAGGCTAATGCAACTCAGTGGGCAAATGCTAGCCTTCACAAAGCATGCTGCTGGAGCAAGTAAAATTCAACACACATTCTACAAGTCTTAAAGTAGTTGATAAATTTGAAGTATAAAACTATAAAAGAAAACAGAAGAAACACTGTTAAATTTGGATCTGGTGTGGTATTTGGATATAAAATATTCACAATTGCATGGTCATAGACATGCACACACACACAGAGAGAGAGAGAGAGAGAGAGAGAGAGAGAGAGAG
>LOEQ01005063.1:12801-40965 GCA_001685075.1 Bramus lutescens | reverse complement strand
ACCAAAATAACCACACAGAAACTATATTAATTAAAACACTGCTTGACCCATTAGGTCTAGCTTATTATTGGATAACTCTTATATTAATTTAACCCATTTCTATTCATCTATGTAGCACCATGTGGCAGTGGCTTACCAGCAAAGATTCAGCATGGCTGACTCTGGCGGCTCCATGGCCTCTCTCTCCTTCCACCTTCTTCCTCCCAGCATTCCGTTTAGTTTTCCCTGCCTACCTAAGTACTACCCTATCAACAGGCCCAAAGCAGTTTCTTTATTCATTAATGGTAATCACAGCATACAGAGGTAAATCCCACATCAAAAGATGGCTAGGGAGATGGCTTAGTGGTTAACAGTGTTTGCTGCTCTTCCAAAGGACTCAAGTTTGGCTCCCAGCACCCACACCAGGCAGTTCACAACCTTCTGTAACTAATTCCAGTGGATCTGATGCCTCTGGCCTCCACAGGTATCTGCACTCACTTGCACAGACACACACAGAACATGTACAGATGCCTATGTATGTATTTATACATGTAATATATACATGTATATACTTACATGGGTTGATATGCATGTATGTATTTACTAACTATTCCCATTGAGAAAGGCCTAGAATTATGTGAGTCTTCAATCCTATGAGTCTGTGTATGCTTACACAGCTCCATTCTTCTGGTCTTCTATGAAGGGAGCCATGAAAGGATGGGATTTGTGTCAGTGTCACATTCTAAGTGCTAGGGAATGAGAGACAGGAGGGGTAGGTGGACCCTACTCACAAAGTCACTTCTTGGAGAATGAAATTGATGAATGAGTGAGAGCATCTTTTGAGTTTGTCTTTCCATCAATCCTAGAGTGAGACAATTGAGGTCTCTTTGGGGAACTTGACACTAAATTGAAAGATAGACCTGTAAGAATGGAGAAAGAGTAGGAACATCCCCTCAAACGGAACTGTTTTACACCCATCCTTTCTGAAGCTCAGATGCCAGCTCTGTAGTTCTTCCAGCAATTCCATTGTCATCAACGGAATGGGTGGGAATAGCAGAAGCATTTCCTCACAGAGAGAAAAGACAGGGGTTCTCCTATTAACACACCCAGGGCTCTGGGAGAGCTCTCTGTGTGGCTCCACTCCTGGCTTCCTTGACTTCAGGCCTCGTCTCTTCCATTTCTGTCTTTACACTATTTTCTTTTACCTCGCTTTGTGCATTTCTGATAAAGATCCTCATCACTGGAAATGGGTCAATGGGATAACCCAGGGTGATCTCATCTTCTCAAAAATCCTTAATCTGACTGCATCAATATTTTTTTTCCTAAATAAGGTAGCATTCACATGTTCTCAGTATTACAGTATAAATAAATGGGTTTGAGAACTACTTACAACCCCATCAATATACCACCCTTCAAAATAACATCTTCTTTCTTTTAAAGAGCTAAGCAATGCCATTTTTCATTTGTTTGTAGTCAGAAGTACTTCATTCGATCTCCTGATGTCAGGAGTGTCACCTGTGACCTGTTTCATGTGTACACCAATCCTGACTTTGGAAATTCTCCAGTGTTTTGTATGGGAAGAATCACTTTGGAGTTAGCTCTGGACCACATTTGTTCATCCCTAGAGTTTTTAACAGTGTGGTCCAAGAATTTGCATTTTAAACAACTCTTAGATGGTTGTGATGATCAAAGATGAACAGGGAAATTGGAAGTGTATAAGCCCATTATTGTCTTGTTGAAATAAAAGCAAAGGGAAAGAAATTAAAAATAATTTGAAAACTTTAATGATGTTATTTATATAGTATGATCATAAAATCTTTTAAATAAGGTACATTCAATTTCTCAGAGCATCTAATATTAAGATAATTTATAGTCCATATACTTTCTGACATTAAACAACTGACTATATAATGCATTTTCTATAAAATGATATTACATCTTACACAGATAAAATTATATTATAAAAACATTCCACATTGGAAAACTGACAGTATCTATTAGAAAACCCTACAAAGTTTCTATTAAAAATATATTTTTTCTCTTTTGTCATAACAATAAACAAGAATATTTTTTCTTTCTAAAATTAAGTCTTACACCATTTCTCTTTAGGATGATAATATGTACAAATCTTATATCTGAATGAATATAAATAGCAATACTGTAATAGTCTTACAGATATATTAGTAACTTTTACAGAAGAACATTGGCTTTCTAATAAAAGCCTCTGACACAACTGAAATCTCAGAGCTTTTTAAGTTAGAGATTCCCATATTTAGAGAGATTCAATGGAGTCTAGATTGTATTACTATTATTATCATTTCCAGTTGAATTACTGCAAGCAGTAATAAGAGAACACATAGTCAGTAGATACTGGGCCAGAAATGACAGCTGGATACTACTGGGGATTTGTTGAACGTTGGGGGAGACATCAATTCTTTCTCCATATCCTAGTTTCTTTGAGTGCCCTGCAACAAAGCCAGCCATGGTTGGTGTAAGAAATAAATTTTGGTGATTATTTTCAAAAGAAAAGTACTTTGAGTCAGCTTAGGTCCAACTACAGATGAACATGAAATATGGTTCTTAGTAGCAGGCTGTTAAACTACCAAAACCTACCCCTGGTTGTCTAGCCAACTCTCCAACCCAAATTAAATCTTCAGAGGAAAAACTTTCTTCTTGCCTAAGAACCTGAAAATGTGACAAGGCCCATGCACCTGATAAGCATTACAATAAAGAGAATGCAATAGACAAACCATACAGAAAGAAGACTAAGACATGGCTGACATGTAAGATAGCAGAAACCTTCTGGTTACTCAGCCATGAGGAAAGGTAGAAAGGGACCTATGTTTGGGACTATAAAAAATACCCTCTCCTCTCAATCAGCATGGCTGCCATTCTGTATTGACACCTGGCTTTGCAAAGTTAGAAAATAGCCTGTCTCACTTCATTACTCAGAGACCCCATTAGTCTTAATACAAAGTGTGTATTTGGGGGTGTCTTCATTCCCACCGTCGATGTGAAAGGGATCACTGTGCCTTTTCAAGGGCCTCAAGAAACAGTCTTCTCCATCCATCAGAGTTGGCCCATCCTGAAGAAACAGTACAGCGACCATTTCTCGTTACAAACAGCTTATTTTCACGGATTGGACCTGGTTCCCTATCATTTCTAAGAACAGCTTCTGATACAACCTGTACATAGTGAAGCTATGCAGAAACCTGATGGTCTTCCTCAGACTGTGGGTGACCGTTTTGGGAAAGTGGTGTGTTTTCAAGTGCTTGAGGGCATACATCAAGCCCTTCAAGGTGTCTTGGTCTCCATTTTTGATCCTCCACAAGCTGAGCAACTTGAGGAGCTGCTCGCTCAGTTTACATGTCTTCCTCGTTCTCTCGATGTCCTCTGGGCCAATCTTCTTCCCAGGCAAGCTCTCCATCAGGACCTGAAGCTGGTCTGCCGAGAGGTTGGCATGGCCGATATGCCGCTGAACGCTGCTTTCGCAGAGGTCGATATCTGTGTGAACCAAAGAAATTCTCATGTCATGCTTACTCATCTAAGGCCCTAGACAGACGCTCTCACGCAATTTGTAACTTCGTTTTAAGGATTAGCCTTTCCTGCTCTTCCTTAGGTGACTGAAGTGACTTTTTTTTCTGATTGCTAAGATGATGTTGTTTCATGTTATAATACAATACATACAATCTCCTTGAAGCATCCAACAATAGTCCTTGTGGGAAGCTCCTGTTTTTGACAGTGAGCAATGGAAAATTCCAGACTTATCATCTTCAGCTTTCCAAGCAAACGCTGCAACTTTGAAAAATCACAGCATTTCAGGGAAGGGAAAAAAAAAAAAACAGAACTAAAGCATTCAAGCTCTTCATATTATAATGGAAATTTCATGAGTTGGTATCCAACCTTGGCCCTCTTTGACAAGAGACACTTTAGTCTTTAATAAATATACACAGCACTGGAGAAGCACCAGAGTGTGGCAGATATGGAAAGGCAGCAACAGGAGTCCAAGAATAGCAAATACATAGCCCGGAGGGCATTTCAGCAATGAGCTTGGGCATAAACATAAGAAGGAGTAACTAATGTCTCTATTAACGACATGAGTCATTTACTATCTGTGAGCCTTAAGGCAACTCCGTTCATCTTTCTGGGCTGCAATGTTCTCATTTATAAAGCAGGGAATTGGGTCCCTTCGCATACTGACAGTCCCTGACTTCCCATTTCTTTTTACTTTTGCTTCAGGGCTAATTATAGGCTCAAAGAATAATTTTTGTTTTGCCAGAAGCACAAGAACAGTTTACTCTGCATAAGTGAAGGCACTGGTCTGTCAAAGGGGAAGTCGTTCTCATGAAGCCCTTGCTCTGACTTCCCATACATGCGCTTCATGGGAGGTGTAAGGAAACTATGTCAATACCAGAGGATAGCAGGGTAATTTCTGCTCCATGCTGTCTGCATTAGGAAAACCCTTTTTCATCTCTGTGGCATGCCCACATAAATGGTAGCTGAAGCTGGAATTCTTTCCAGTGTATATCATAAGTGTCTCATTCATGTGGACTAAAATTGATTTTCCCCTCTTTGGGTCTCTTCTTTCCTTCCCTCCATGCCTTGCTTTTTACCCTCCACGCTATTTCTAAAATAGATCCTTCAGGAAGCACTAGCACATTCGAGTATATACTTTCAGCCAGTCAGTTCTTCTAAGAAACTCTAACGCTTATTGGATCTTACTAATCGTCACCACATGTTACTAAGATGGTAATTTGGTTGCAGGCTCTAGAGTTAGGATTGATGAGAAGTTACCTACAGGACACGTGGTGCCCCTCTGAAGAGAATTGGCAAGTACAGCAGAACGTGAAAAGTGAAGCAAGGACAGAGGGACCAAGGACTTTCTTCTGGGCAGCCATGGCTGGAGCCTGAGGAAACAGCTAAGGAATCTAGGGACAGAGTCCCATCCCCCCAGCAGCCTAGTCCTGCATCTAAGAGTTCATGTCTCTTCTTTCAATTAGTGCAGAGGTGAAAATAGAACCTTCCTTGGCTGTGACAGGAATTCTATCTACACTATCACTTGCTGAGAAATTGTCAGTTCCATGAGGATCCCAGGGAGGGGGAGCACCTGCCCCACCACATAGACAGAGTCCCTTTCATATTTTATGACAAATAGCTGTGTCTGATCGCTGATTGCCTTATTTTTTTCAGGAGATGGTACCTTGGATGATCTTCTTCACCAGGTCTTGGTCTTTGTTTTGATGCTTCCATAGCTTCAGGAGCTGGAAAGTTTGTTCTTGCGAGCTGTGTCTCCGCTTTATCCTCTCGACACTCTCTGTGTTCACTTTCGTCCCAGGCAAATTGTCTACCAGAACGCTGAGCCAATTCGGCGTGAACTTGGTAGGGACAGCAAACCTGAAGAAGGCCTCTTCGCACAGGGTGACATCTGCAGGAATGTGGAAAACAACAGGATTCACTGAACACTTTAATTTCCCAGTCCTTCCGACAAAATAATAAACAAAGCAAAACCAACCAC
The DNA here is from genome assembly GCA_001685075.1 of Bramus lutescens. Taxonomy (NCBI): domain Eukaryota; kingdom Metazoa; phylum Chordata; class Mammalia; order Rodentia; family Cricetidae; genus Bramus; species Bramus lutescens. Next base: position 35,471 of record LOEQ01005063.1, on the reverse strand, counting down.
AAAATGAGCATGCGGGTTGAGTTTTCTCTGAGACAACATGCCAAAACAGGAAGGTTGAAAAAATAACTTCCTTTTGGTTGCTCTTAGTAGAAGAGACCAACTAGACTTGTGTGTTGTCTAACGTTCTTTTGTTTTCCTTCTCATTTTTTTTTTATTTTTTTAGGGAAGGGGTAAGTTGATAGATGTTTAATGAAAATTTAATATGGATACTCATAAATAATAGACAAAAATTCAATGACTTAATGTAAATATTAATAAAATGCTAAGTTTGCTTAGTGACTACTGGGTAACACAAGGTCAGAGTCAAAGAAAAACCAAAACACAAAATCAGTTACTGAACTTAAACAATAATCAAAATAGTGTATTATTTTATGTGCAATCACAGCAGCATATTATTTTATGTGTATGTGGCAAACGTGTGACTTATTGGTAGAAAGAAGCAGGGGACATATAGATACGTGTTAAGCCATTAACCATCTACATTTATCCTAAGCAAATTTCACAGTTTTTCATAAATATCAAAGTATATACAGTGAAGGACTTGACATATACTAAATACTCACTTAACTGCAAAAGTAAAATGCAAGCTGAAACAAAGCAATGTTAAGGCTGAAACTAGCTCTTTCTCTCACCCTTCCTTCAATCATGTTACTTTTTAGGTAAGAGAAGATAAAGTACAAATTAACTAAGATATCTGATAGCACAGTGGAACCGTGGAAGGTCTGGGGCTATAAAAGATGCCTGTGTCTATTCCTACACTTCATGCTTCTGTGTAGTAGAGAAAGACCTTTGGAGAAGGTCACATTGGCTTGCATCATTGTTTTTCCTGATGCCTGAAAACACATAGCAATGGTGTGTGAGTCCCACAGTCCCTTGTTGAAATCAGTGTGGCAGGGGCGTGGAGACAGGGGGAGAGAATATACCAATCCCATCACCAGCAGGGAGTGGTTTGCACTGTATGCGGGGACTACAGGCGAAGAACAACACAGCTAAAGCATCCTGGAGCTTCCACGCAATGAGGCTATGGATATGATTGATAACGAAGCCAGGTTTTCACTTCTGATTTCTCATCAGTTTACTTGATCTTGCTTATTAGTTGGCAACTTATTCTCCAGTTAATATAGATGTTCTTCATCGCGATAAAAATGTGCAAGTTAGTTCCACAATTTGAAGTTTTTTGGGCACAAGCAATCAGCTTGATACCACCAATGGACTCTACTTAATTTTAGTGTGGAAGAAAACAGTGGGGAGGGTCTGGGGTCTGGGGCTCAAGATGCCCTCATGATCAGTGAGGAGGTGTGATTTTTTTTTTTATTATTGAGTTTGAGCTTTCAGCAACTGTTAGGCAAGTTAAGAGTCAAGAAAGATAAAAAGTGAGTTTGTGTTGCTCTCAGAGAAGGAAGATATGCTGATATGGTAAGAAGGCAATGTGGTTTGGGGTATAATTACCTATTCCACATTTTTGCGTTGCTTCTCTGTTTCCAGAACATATGTTGTCATGGGATGCATTTCCTCTCTGAATTAGCAAAAGGCCAAGTGCACTGCAGTTCGTGTGTTTCCTACAGGGGGCTTTCAATGACGTCTCATTTGAGAAGAACCCATCTGGACATCTTTTGCAAACTGTGTTTCGCTCCGGGGTTCCTGTGGAAAAATACCCAGCAATTTAGAGCCTTCTTCCCCAATCCTTTCTCTGCAGAGAAGCACAGTCCTGAACCAAGTTTTCACTGCTACCACGTATTGCGGGAAAGTTTCTGAATCTCCAGTTTGCACTCCATTAGACAGAGATAACAAACCATCAACAGTCAGCCCCTCCAGCTCTTTCCCCTTCTTGCAATACCCACACAAGTTTGTAGTGCTGTTACCTACAAAATGCTCCTGAAATGGGAGATGAAAAGAGAGAAGGGTGGGGTACTCATTAGTCCTGCCTCTGACGAAGTGCCAATAAGGCTTGTCAACTGTATTCTTCACACAATTGCTTCTGAAAAAAAATCATCAAGATAACGGCTGTGTGTCTGCTTTACTGTCGCTCTTTGAAATCAGCGCCCATTGAAGGTCGCATCATTAAATTCCAATCATTTCTTACAGGAGTTCTTTCTCTCCGAGCTCCTAATTGTGAAACTTGCTAACCTTGGGAACAGCGCATTACAGCAAACTCTTGAAGGTGCTGGTAAAGTTGACTGCTGACTCACAAATAAATGCAAGCCCAGCATTGAGCTAGATAATAAACAGACGATGATACAGCATTTGTTTACAGTTCGGAGTAAAGAGCGTGGTTAAATCTTTAGGAAGGGTAGCTACAAGGGTGTTTTACTTCGTGCTTTTATAGCATTTAATACCTTTGAAGACATTATTGATTTCAAAACTCTAACCCAGAGACTTCCAATAGAGATGCCACTGAAAACAAATATATTCCAACCCTGGACTCTATTATGCATGGACACAGCACACATTATAGTGTATTTGCATATGAAAATATCTCCATCTAGTGTAAGCTGGCTGAACAGAGTTAGGCTTCAGTATTCAAATGTAGATTGCACAGGCCAACTCTGGCTCACGCAAGAGAGCAAACACAAAGGAGACAAATGAAAGCTACCAAAAGTTATTAAATTTCATTTATGAAAAAGCCCCACCTCCCATTTCATTATGTCTTTTACCCATCCTAGAAAGAGGGCAGTAAAACAGGTTGTTTCTAGTCTAGTCTTCTGCCTCTTCCTTTATAAAAGACTGAAGATTCATTGACCTGTAAAAATGACAAAGGACTACCGCAGTCAAGGAGGAGGAGAAACCACAGGCCTAAAGTCTCAGGCAAACGCTATTTGCAGCACTGTGGTGACATTGTCTTAAGAACCACCCACAAAACAAAAAGGAATTCACTTATTGTTTGGTTTTCAGCGTACCCTCTTACATTCCTCTCCTTAAGTGGAACCCTACTGGACACTAAGTTCTACTTATTTAGGCATCCAGCCTCTGAGAGCTTGCTGTGAATAAATGACTCAAGTGTATGGATCCAAAACTCCATTTGCCAACCGCCACGTTATCTACACAGAAAGTGAATTTGTCGTTCTTCAGGTACGTGTTTCCGGCTTGAGTTTTCTGAGGTCACGGAACAAGAAGGCCATATGTAGAAAACAGTTTCTTAGGCAAACTGGCCTTTCCAATTCTTTAACAAAAGGAATCCAAGAAAGACAGATACAGAGTTTCTATCTCCTTGGAGGCTTCCTCTCATAATCTCTCTGAGAAGGGCTTCTTTTAAAATGGACAACACCTTTGTGTCTAAAACAATGAAACTGTCTAAATAGTGATTTCTCCTTGTTAGTATCAATAGAAATAACAAGCGTCTAGTCTGGCAGGCAAAACGAAAAACACGACAAGGAGAAGATGGATTGTGAGTCACTATGACAGCCCTAAGTAAGACAGCCCTAAGTAACTCGGCAGGAAGGAGAGGGCTGGCCAGCAGGCAGAAAGAAAAAGAAGATGAAGCAATCTTGGCTTCAAAACAACAAAAATAATTATCAGATATTTTGCTTCCCTTTGGCCTAGAAACCTCATATTTTCCATGCAGAACCACCTTGCAAGTCTTGGGAGAGAAAAAGTTGAATAAACTCCAGTATGTCCTTTTCTCTAAGTCTCCTAACTATCTCCTAGTTCCCCCCTCAGAAGTATTTTCATGTTTGTGAGGGCAACAACCTTATTATTTCTGGTATTTCCACAAATTTCAGCTCTTGGAGCTGCATAGTCCAAGCTTAATTTCTGGATCTGCATCAATGCTCACTGCACTGGAGTAAAGAGGCTTGCTTGAGTTTTTTCGCTGTTGGTTGGTTTAGTATTGAGTCCCAAAGTGTCACTCAATGAAAGTAAGACATGGCAGTTCCTTCTCATTCAAATGCTCTATCCAGCAGTGTTACTGGGGGTTCTCCTATAGCACACACTCCTTTAAAGATTAGTTACAAAAGAGATGAAATAGGTTCCAAGTTTTGTTTGGTGTTTTGTTTGTTTGTTGCCTTGCTTGAGACATGGTCTCACTCCATAGCTTAGGCTATATCCTAGGCTAGCCTCAACTTTGTCACCATCCTGCTGAGTCTTTAGGGATGGGAGTCCCCAGGCCTTTGCTGCTAGACCTGACTTTAATTGTATATATGCTTTCCATGAATGCCTTCAAATGAAAATACTTGTCATCTAAACTTAAATTTATCATAAGCAATGAACTTGCACTAGGCAAACATGTACTATGACCACTCAGCCAGGAGCAAATTGGCTCCTGTGATGGAGGGAGGCTTGCGGCTGGTAGCTACTTGATAGACACCAGGGCTGCTAATTCACTCTCACAGGGCTTAGAGAGGCACGAGACTGCCTCCCATGGAAGAGAATGAGCCAGCTTAAGTCAAGTGTGCTGAGTTGAGGACCCTGTTTTAACGTGAGTTAGCAGAATTTACAGTGGCTGCTCTTCATTTTCCTAAGCCACAAGTGGCTGTAGTCTACAGTGCCACTTTGTGTATGTGCTAGAAAAGGAAAACGGGATTTGTCTTCCAAAGTTTCACACTAGCCCCAGCCCATGCTGCTGGGAATGCAGGAAGAGAAAGTACTTGTTTGTACACAAGGACTTCCTGTTGGCTTGACAATCTGTTTTGTCTAAGATAAAGAATAAGCTGGTTGGAGGTTTGCTACTGTCTTTATCCTCCCAAACATTCAACTCCCATGCCAAAAGGAGAACCAGCTTCATTTTTAATAATGAAATGTATTTCCCCTAGCCATTCCCATTTTTACATAATTAATTATAACTGCTCATTGTTAGTGCTCCAGAGTCTCATTAATATCAGCATAATTACTCCCTTGGTATTGATTAACATTTCTGATGTTTGTCAAAAAGCCCAGCAATCTGAATCTGTCCACGCCAAAGTGAGACGTGGTGGTGTGTATCAGCTACTCGTGGTGCAGTTCAGACGACGGGCCTTTACAACGGAGCAATCCATCACGCATCTCATTAGAGAGCAACTTGCTGCATTCGAGATTCCTCCCTAAATTACACTGTAGTGGCAAAGTATTCCTTTGAGAAAGCTCCTTTGGACACAATCCATACACACAGCTCACTGTGAACAGGTACTGTTATCTTTTATCAGGTCCAGTGTCCCCTAAACTAGCTACTGTCTGGCTTTGCGTGGTCCTAATTGGTGTGTTCGGCATCATAGCAGATACCCACCTGCCTGCGCCACTCCGAAACCTGGGGCGCAGCTCCTGTGCTTCAAGCAGAATTCCAACTCCAGGTAGCGTCCTTCCTCACATTCGCACACACGGTTGTGGGTGCGATTGCACTCCTGCTTCACAGACTGCAGTTCCTTGCACACTGGGCTGCAGTATACACACTCATCACTGGCATGCCAGCTGTCTGTGTAAGAGTGGTCAGGGCAGGGGACACACAGTGTCTTCCTTCTCGTTGTACAGTGCTGCTTTAGGTAGGTGCCAGGAGGACATTTGTCACACAGGATCTGACGCCCGGTTTCTCCGTCATAATGAAGGTACTTTGGAGGAACCAGTTCCTGGGTGGTCCATTCAGTGATGTCTAGGAGCTAGAAGGGACACGGTGGTTAATTAGGATGGAAGTAGGGTGGTAGTTCTGTGCAAAGGCAACATCTGAGTCAGGAGTCACTCACTACCAAACCTTAGTAATGCCTTTCCAAGGAGACCCAACACAATCAAGGTTCTAAAGCCATAGCTTCGACTCCAGTGGTTTATGCCAACTTCCAAAAGGATAGACAGGAACAAGATGATACATACTCATACACAATAAAAATTAAAAAAAAAAAGCTTAGACTAGCACTAATGACACTTGGGGCACCAATGAGTAACCAACCATCTGAGACAACATCAACTCAGAGCACAGGATCATCTCTGGGTCAGTGAGTGGATCATGCCTGGAAGCAGTATGGTTCTATTGGTGGGGAGTTTGGCTTGGGAATTAGGCTTGGGAATTAGCAATGCACATGAGCCAAAGTCACGTGTTGATTCTGATGTATGGAAAGAATGAACTAAGACTTACTTTCTTGTTGACTTGACAGCTAGTTACTGGACCTTCACTGTGGGCCAGACTCTGTTCTGAGTGCTCCAGATAAAGTTCTAAGTTGAATAGTTCAGAAACTCTGGTCCATGAAGTTTAAGGGGCCAGTAAGAGAAGAAAGTACATACAGTAAAATGAAACAGAATGTCAGAAATCAAGAAATATTTTAAAGATAAATAGTAAAGCTGATTAAGGAGTCAGGAAATGTGGAATGGAAGATGCGGAGAGCATAATTGCTAATGTGGTCACAGTTACTGGACTCGGAACCAAATAATGGCTCATTCAGTTTCCTAAATTACTACTTAATGATAAAAAGCAATGGAATAAAATATTGATGAAGTGGGACAGTACAAGATTATCAGTGACCATTCATAGTATTCATTCATTCATTCATTCATTCATTCATTCATTCATTCATTTATCAATGCAGTAGATCCACGTGAAATATCTCCTAGATGTCAGGAACCAGGAATGTCCTGCTGAGTCTCACACGAGCACAGTCCCTTCAAGCTCGCAATCCACTGGGAAGAATTTTAGGATTTTAAGGTTGAAATTTTCCCCAATAGGCTTGTGGGCTGGTGACAATCTTGTCTCACATAGGTAAAACACACATAGAAGATGAAATGACTGCCTCTGCCTAGGTTGACTGGGGGAAACATTGGGGGACAGGCACGGTTTCAGAAGTAGCCATCTATCATGGCTAGAAGTCTGAGATGTGGGAGAAAAGAACCAGCAGGCCAGGTTCTTTTCAAAGGACCAGCTCCACATAAACTCTGTCTCTTGTTCTGCATCCCCAAAGGTCTTTCGAGAACATTGAAGAACAACTTCACGCTAATTACAGGAAACATGTTCTCAGAAGCAACAGTGTCGTCCGTGTGTAGATGGTGGCTTGCTTGGTTTTTATATTTTGTTTTTGGTACAGGGATCAACACTGACTGTGCAGAGGTTTGGGGAAAGCAGCAAAACAAACACATTTTTTTTTCCTCCAAACTCTCTCGCTTGTAGAGCTCAGGAAAAGTCCCCCACTCACCACCACGCACACCTGGGAAAAGCACACCCAACTAGAGGAACAGCATTCCCTATTCAATCAGATGTGGCCAAGGTGAAGACTAGCCCCTTTCATAAGCCTTCAGTATTTTAGTCTAAGTGACTCCATTCACTTCCAGCGGAACATAGCCAGTATCTTAGACCATATGAGCTGATAAAATGAAAGAAAAAGCAAACAAACAAACAAAAAATCTTCTTCAAAATGACGGATTTTTTTAGCAGAGAGGATTTTTCAGAGGGCTGCCATGTGAGACACGCCAATCAACATGCTGAGGGGGGAGGGGTGAAAAGTCAGGCCTGCTGCTTCAGCAGGGCACCCCATAACTTGAGGGGTTCAGAAGAAAGCAGGTCCTTTCGTTTCCCTGAGGCAAATTATTTGGCTTGAAAGAAGGAAAGAAATGACGGGCTGGCTGATGGGTCATTTGAATATGCTATGAGACATGTTTTCAGGATCTGGTTCAAGTATTTCTCTAATCCCCAGTGCTATGGCATGAGGTTTGCCTAACACAACATACAAACCCATATGAAAGCAATGAGACAGTCTTTTCTTTCTTGCTTTTTTTTTTTTCTTGCTGTTCCCTTTAAGTTTCCTGGAAAGCCACATTTGAGGGTTCTTTCTGCCTTCAGGAGGTCTGGCTCAGAGGTCCAGAGAGGCTGTTTATCTCAAGGACGAGTGTTTGTGCCCATTTGCACAGGGGTCAAGATGCTCATTCGTGCATCAGCCCCGTGATGAGAATGATGACTCCGTTACTCAGCTGAGATGAAGATGTGAGGGGGGCAGGAAAGCAATAACAGCTGCTCATGTGTTTTACCTTCCAGAGCCCCGGAAACACCAACAACAGCTTAGTACTTCTACCCTGGAAGTACAAAATCCTGAATGCTCCAGCACCCAAACCTTCCCAGCTACCATGCACATGCTCAAGGATGTCCAGATTTTGTAGAATTTGGGGCTTTAGAAATTGGGGATAAAGGGTTTCAGCTGTCAAAGCAAAAGCAGATATTTTTTAAATCATGTTCAAAAGTCAGAATCTGAACTATTTCAGACTCGGAGCCTTTCGGGCTTAGACTCTTATCACCAAAAACACAAATACAATTTGTGTTTTCCTGGGAAGTTGACATGATATTGCTGTTTTCCTGCACCGATACCATGGAAATTAATCATTTCCTTACCATACAGGGAAATTGGGGTAGGAGAGGAATTTAGAGACGAATGAATAGACAAGCTGTGGATTTAAGAATAAGAAGTAATTAGTAGAGACAAGTTCTTCAAGACTGCTGTGCGGAACTAAAACCCGGAAGGCGTTGAAGAATGATGGGCTTGTTTTCAGCGAGCTCAATTGGACTTCTGTGCTTCACTAGGGAGAAAAATTCCACTTTGGTGGAAGGACAGAACTCTGTGTGGTCAAAATTGGATAGTTAGGTCTCTATCTTTGGTTAGCCCCAATCCCCACACAGAATTTCTGGACTCAGTGGCTGGGCAGAGGTTGGGCAAGATGAATACAGCTCTTCTTCCTCCTTTTTCTCTCTTCCTTTTGCCCTGCCTGGAGCAATGAAAGGGGCATGCTCCTAACATTAGTTATTGCTCCTTTGCCTACTGATAAGATTTCAAACCTAACAAGGGCTTAAAAATAAAGTTCTGTGTAATTCAATCTCCAGATAGCCCTGAAGATCTGCAGAGGATGAGACACATATACACATGCCTGCTGAGACTTGACACACTTTTTATAGATGGGAAGATCTTTTCTTTGTTTCATGTTTGATTTGTAAGTGAAATTACGTGTAACTTTTCTTTTGCTTTGTATTTTCTCTTTTACCCTCTTTCTATTTCTCCACCTACCCATTATCTGATCCAATCACCTGCACTTGAAAGTAATCTATAAGTCCTATGGTCTAGTGCTTCTCATCAGTCTGGGATTTCTTTTGGAAGCTTCCATACTACTTTCCTTGAAAGCATAAAGTTCTATCTCTAGAGGCTTATTACTCGCTTCCACGCTAATGTTGTTACACCGTTAAAGAATCTTCTATGCAGACATATTTTCTTATCTACCAGATGTTTACAGAGGATAGAACAGAGTGATGTTGGTGAGTAGATTTAACTCCTCTCTATTGACTTGTCTAGCTCTACCATTGCTCTGTTCTTGGATTTGACAATTTAGTTAGTAATGAGCTAAGAAGCAAGTCTCGTCGTATCTCTCCCTTCAGATTTTTGCTCTCTTTTATATAGCTAGCAACCTCTTGGTATGGAGTCTTTTTATACCAATACCTGCTTTTCAGGTTCATGATCACCTAAGCCTTCCACCCCCCCTCAAACAACAAGGGATTTGACTAGAACCTTCTATCGGTTTATCTGGCTTTATGAATTCCTAAAGGACAAAAGAATACACTTCCTCTGGCTGGTTTATTTTTACGTTATGCAATACAGACAGCCCCATACTACTGGGCTTACTCTCTGGTCTGCAGAACCATGAATGAGCCAGTGGGTTTCCATTTATAGAAGATTCATTAAGAGCATCCCACGCGAGCCTGGAAATAGTCAGTTGGTTTGGGAGTTCCTTTTGTAATCCCCCGTCATGATCTTTGCCACAGAGAACTATTTGAGGACTGTCCAGAGTTAGCTAAACGTCTGGTCAGTTTGTAAACCATGCCATATCTGAATTCATCTCAGCAGTTAAAGGAAACATCCAAGTTATGTACAATTGAGATTTTCATGAAAATTACAAAAGTTATTAAAATTAAACTCTTTTCACCATAAGTTCCATTTATTAATTTTTTGTTATCTTATTCTTTTGCAGTCCCCCATTTCCCCTTCATTCCTTAATTAATTAGCTCATTCACCAAACATTGATTAAAACAATCACTGTTCTCTTGAGGTGCTACAAGATGAAGGACTCAATACAAACCCAGACTGATGTAAGGTATGTATAAGCTACTCACTGATTTTTTTTTTAAATGGAAGCAGTAAAAGAGACTGGAGATGAAGGAAAGGATTGAACAGACAATTCGGTCAGAGATTATGAAGAGTTGATGATAAGGGAAGAAAGGGTAAATGAATTTTGGCTGATTTTGGGATGATAACCAAAGAAGCAGCTGAATTTTGAGTTTCCTGAGGTCTCTATTAATTGTTGAAAGCAGAAGTGTGAGTGAGCATGAATAAAGGGAAGTATTTTAGGTAGGAAAAATTTTTTTGTATGAGATGCAAGTTAACGATGCTAAGCAAATAGCTGGAAATACATACTGCATTATCCAAGGATATTGTATACAAGCAGAAGAGGGAAAATGCACAAACTTTTAGTTTTTGCAAATATTTGTGAAAGGAAATGGAAAAGAGAAAGTCAAAACTTTTGTTACATATTGTGTACAGTTTTAAGAAGCATATGGAACGAGTCACTACTAAGTTGTGAAAAGCACACAGCCTGACAACCCAAATGTGAAGTAGCATGCTCTTTCCACTGGAAAGCTGAAAGAGTTGCATTGAGACTATGTTGACTACATTGCAAACTCAGTTCTCCCACTACCTTGGTGACCCTGGGCCAGTAATTCCTAAAATGAGAATGATTCTGAATCTTATGGTTCCCAAATACTCATTTGCAAATCATTAGGAATGTAGAAACTTCTTTTCTTTTAATGGTCAACATCAGTTTTTATTCACTTAAGCCTCCCTCAGCTCCATCTCCAATCTTGCACAAACTCTCAGGTGTGTGGAAGGGATTATGGGTCAACTAATCAAAATCACATTGCATCTTCACACCTTAACTTTCTGTCTTATGTGATTGGGTAAATGAACCTTAGAACAGTGTTGGGGCATCTCCCCAGAAAATTTATTTTTATGTTTATTTCATTTTTCCTTTTACATTCTTTTCTCATCCAATATAATATAAGACTCAGATAGCCATGTGGCATAGCTATGTGTGCTGATGATACAGATAGTGGGAAATGACGCATTATGAATCAGATCTATTACTGGAGACATTTTGTATTTTATGGTCAATAGGGTGTTGCACACCTAACATGTGCCCTCAAATTAATTGTCTATCTATCCTTTTCTTAATGATCTCCAAAATGTCCCTTTGACTTGTTAATGAAATTAGTTTCAGGTTGAGATTGTAGCTCACTTGGTAGAGTGTCTAGCAAGCATGAACAAATCCCTGTGTTCAATCCCAAATATCTCCAGTGTATCTAGATATTTACTCAATCTTGTACATAGTTTGAATGCTTTCTATATAAAACTAAAATAACTGGGGGTTACACAGCGTAGGTAACTAGGCAACATGATACATTGGCAAGGACAAGAACACAACCTGCATTTTCTTGTCTGTAGAATGACAAGGGTGAAAGATTTGCTTAGAGGGTTTTGTTTGTTTGTTTGTTTTTAACGCATCTTTCATTTGCATGGAGTTGTGTAAGCACCGTTTCTTTTGTACTTAGCCTCCATGAACAAAGGCAGTTAGCTCATTGAAGAGGTTTATCTGCTGCTGCCGGGTCCCTTCCTGAGGAGAGGACTACCTAGAAATTTCCCCACTAACCAGTTATTTGGCTCAGGGTTATGTCTCCAGGTAAAGAAGTAAAAGCAAATGAATCAAATCTGTTCATCACTACATCTGTGCTCTGCTGCCAACTGCTCTCCCAGGCAAGTGGGGGAAAGGAAACACGAGCAACTATGATTTATTAGACGAATCACCGGGCCAAATTTGTCTTGAACTTGCTTCCCCTGAGGCTAAAGAGCAATCTTCAGGCAAAATTTAACTTTCAATGTAATTTTTGTTCACTTCAGAAGTTTATGTTAGTTTTCTGATGGCATTTACATTAATTAGCAAGGTTTTGCTTGTGCTTAGACCCAGCCAGAATGAACAAAACAGATTTGCTTTTGAGACTTGTGCTATAATGGAAAAGTATTACAGGTGGTTAACATTGTACTGATTAACCAACATACAAAGGAAAAAAAAGTCCAAATGAAAAGTTAACCTTCAGAAAGAAAAGAAAAAGAGCTCAAGTTATGGCTTAATACAAAAGATACATAGAAATCTCACATATTTTAGGTTCTTAGATCCTAATATTTCTTTGCTTATCTTATGATAACCACCTTATTAGAGACATAATATCAGTTCTGGAAAACAACTTCACTGTGGTACTGGCTGCATTTTTGCCTGGTTCTTAATATTCAGCTTACCTTGAAAATCGGCAAGCAACATTAGGCCTTGAAGTCTCTCCAGCTCCAGTCCCTGACAACAAAGCTTGCAAATTGTGGTGTATTTTGGTACATTGCTTCTTCTGAACACAATTTTAAGATTATGTTTTCTCTTTATGGTCCTTTCCTTGGAAGATAACATATTGCTGACAACACTCTGTAGAGCCTTTTGCTGACTAATAAAACCTGTGATTGCTTAATTGACATAAGGCCACAGGCCACTGTTAGGAGAAACATAAGAAAAGTTCTGCAAGCAGCAAGAGCAACCAAGTGAAACAGAAGCTTGAAGGACAAGGGGACTCAAACAACATCTGTGTTAATATGTAGCCATTTACAATCTGCCTTTGTTGTCTGAGGAAGTGCACTCTACATCCTGTGTGGTATGGAAAATAACAGCATTTCATTTTATAATATCACTAGATAGCAGTCTGTAGCCGAAGCCCATACTTCACATGCTACTGCCCTTCGTACACCTACAAGGGGACATGATTATCTCCATTTTAAACATGAAGAATTGAATCATAGAGAGTTGGGTGATTAGTCAGAAATGGCAAAAATTCCAAACCTTTGAGGTTTTAAACCCAAACTTGCTTGGAACTAACCCTTTAACAACTGAGTCTTCTGACTATAGTCTTAGGAATAAGCTTTCCAGTCTTATGAATGAGACAGACATGGAAGTAACAGTAATACCAATGTAAAATACAATATAATCTGCCAATTGTCTATCTACTCATCTATTGAACTAATTCTATCTCAACCATCCATCAATGTATTCATTCAAGTTGCTGCACGAATTCTCCCGTTTGCCATTGAAGCAGCTGACAAGACACTCCTGTAGAAAGGCCTGAGAGACTGAAAAACTAATTGTATCGTATGACAAGCAGTACATTCTCAGTAGTGCACCTCCATGCACTGACCCTCTTCCCTTTCCCACCCTTCCCATTGCTTGCTTGATCTTTCATCTCCATGCTTTCACTGTCTAATAAGCCACAAGCTTCTTGCCTTACACTTGGTTACTTAGGGAATTTAGGCTTACATTCACATCAAGTAGAAAGATCATTGTAAAATAAAACAGCATCCTCCTTGAGCTAAAAGCTAAATGGGTCCAGGAAGGAAAGAAAGTATGTGTAACCACTTTTTTTTTTTTTAAGGATTTGGCCCTGGGGTCCTATTCTGTTCATCCTTCACGCTAACTGAATGTTCTTGGGTGAAGGTACACAAAAGTCTTGTGATTTGCTAGTACACTCGACTCGGTGGCTAGATATGCTCTATAGCAGAAAAAGAAAAAAAAAGTCCTCATCTAGGTTACCTTAGGAAAAATTGAAAGTAGTGAAAACTACACAACTTCTCTGAGTTCCCCAACTTCTAGTCTTGAATCTCTGCGCCCTAGGCTTTTTTTTTTTTAAGAAAAGACTATGTAGAATGTGACATGTAGATGTGATCGTTTCTGTAAACAGTACCACTGTCTTTCTGTTTTATATTTGCCCCCTTTGCAGGCATTTAAGTAGATTGCTAATGTAGATGAATGAAACTTCAAAGAGGCAATGTCAGCTGGAAGGAGAACAAGTATAGTCTGCTTGGTGATGCTCCAGAGCCGGGTATCTAATTCAGTCTGCTACTAAACATCTGATAACTGCTCTAGTTTGCAGACTTTCTATAATGTTTGTTGCCTAGAGCTTTTAATTTTCAGCCAAATAAAGATCTCCTTATTTGTGAATTCTTGTAACTATTGGCTTTGTTGGTGACACCCATCACCATGACTGTGCCTCTCTCAGGCGTCACACACAGTGGGGTGTTGGGTGATGAGCCAATCAGCACACTGATTGAATTAGACTGTGCAAGTAAGCAACTTCACAATCTCAATGGCTGTCATCGACACCAAAGGGACACTTTTCACCTGTGCTGCCATGCCTGGTTGGTCTGTCAACAGTCAAGCAAAGATTCTTGTCTAGTAAGTAATATTTGGGAACTGTTTATGTGTGTGGAAGTATGAGGAGAAAAATCAAACAACCCAAAACTACAGAAAATTTAGTGAGCACCACTGGCAATAAGATGCTTGGTGTGGAAGTGAAGAGGTCATGTTAATTCACCTGAAGTGCCCATATCCCTCCTTTTCCATCCTCACTAGACGGGAACTCCTTCCTACCATGCTTCGGAAGGAATAAGAACTGAGAATCCCTGTTTAAAAAATAAAGAATACAGAACACTAATGACTACTAATGACTATACCATCACACAGTAAACAGCACTCCCATCTTCAAAGACCAGTTATTTCTTCCTCTTTACTGGATGTTAATAGAAGAGACAAGAAACAGAGTGTGGGGGTAGAGTTCTGCTGTCTGTCAGCTGGTGGATTATTCAAGTGTACATTTAATGGTCTTGCCAGGCTGCCTATTACCATGTTTAGAACGCCTGAAGCTTTGACATTTAATCCAAAGAGCAGGGTGCAGATGTCAAGTACTTCTTTGTGAATATAGATTCAAGGAAAAATTTTGCTCAATGACTCTAAGGAGATGGCTTGTGACCATAATTACACCTCTTCAGTAAGTCCTAGGGGAATGTCTTGAACTTGGCTTTTAACTAAATGGAGGAGGAAAATATAAAGCCCACACTGCCAATTTCTATGTATATCAGCTGATGACAAGAATGAGGAAATGGGAATGGTTTGGGTTTAAAAGAATAAGTTGTGACCCTCCAGAATAAGTTATGCTTTCTAAAAAGTTAGATAATGTTTCAAAAGCTGCTTCTTAGGGGAATTTCCTGACTTCAGCAGAATTTCTTGATTTCTTATGTATGATCAATGGAGCAAAAGAAGCTTTTAACAATCATAACAAAAGAGATTATTGGAAAATATTCTGGTAATGTTTCATAGGTAAATGATTCTACTTAGTTTTTGATTTTTGGGATATGCAATAATAGATAATCAATTCTTTTTTACTTTTTTATTTAAATTTAATTTATGTGCATTGTTGTGAAGGTGTCAGATCCTCTGGAGATACAGACAATTGAGAACTGACATGTGAGTGTTGGGAATTGAACCCTGGTCCTCCAGAAGACAGCCAGTGCTTTTAACCACTGAGCCATCTCTCCAGCCCCTATACTTTGATTCTTTAAAAGCAAGTCTTGGGTGACAAAACTTTGAAATTATAGCAGATGTTCCACAGATCACCTGGCGCAGCTCCTCTGTTTAGCAGAGGCACAAATGGAGGTCACTGATTAAACCTTAAAGGTAAGAGCAGAAGCAGATCAGGGCCCTTGAGTCCTGCCTGGCTTACTATTCAGAGTGTTGATACACTCTCTGCATCTGTCTTCCAGATGTGCTGCCTGCTGCTTCTGGGAGTGTTGATGCAAATTTTGGGGGAGGGGATATTGTAAGGAACAGGCTCTTGCTATCAATAATTTCTAAGGATGAAATACATAAGCTTGTAACAAGAAAGGAATAAACAAAAGAACTTGCATTTGAACAAGAAAATAAGATTGCGTGGAAACCCAAGATGGTGCAAAGAGCAAGACTGAAAAAGCAGGTGAGTTCAAGGGCAAAATCAGGACCAGGAGCACGAGAAAGAGTAGACTACAAGGAAGAGCAAGACAGAGACCAAGAAAAACATAAGGACAGAACAAAACCACAAGAACTAACGTCAGAGGAAAACAGGAAGCAAAGAATGACCAAGGACATGGGACGACAGATGGAGGAACAGCCACCTAACAAGAAGCGTGACAACTAAGACCTTATTTTTTTGTATCAAAAACTTCAACAGGAAAGTTAATTACCAAAGGCAGTGAGCATGCTCAGAGCAGCTGCTGCCTTACCCTAAGTCTTAATTAGTCTTCTCACCCATTTCTCTGCTTTATTGATGGTTACATAGGAAACATTTGCAGAGTGTTGCCAAGGCCCAGAATGAGTTGAAGTGAAGGCCTGCGGGCTAGTCTTGATTTTCAAAGATGGTGGTGCACTCCCACCGTGAGTAGAATGTCAATTACCAGGGGCAGAACAGAGTGGGGCTCCAATCCAGAGAGCTCAGATTTCAATCAGGTTGAATACAATCTAGCAATCTCTATAATGGATAAATAACAGTGCTACACTGTGTATTTGAAGCTTGTTAAAGTAGTTCTTACGTGTTCTCAAACACGAAAGTGCTTTGGAGAGCAGATGGACATATTAACTAGCTTTTGTTTAGAAACTAGCTTCATTCTCTCTCATTTTTATGTATGTTTTTCTTACTTCTTTTTTCATGTGCATATGTACAGATGTATATGTATTTGTATGTGTATAGACATACATGCGTGTGCATGTGCATGTATGTATACATGTATGCAGAGGGCCGACATTGAAGTTGGAGGTTTTTCTTGGTCATTCTCATTATCCAATGCTGCCGTCTTTCATCTTAATTCGCAGCTTGGTGTCTTGGCTTCTCTGGCTAGCCAGCTTGTTCTGAGGATCCCATCTCCACCTTATGAGCACAGAAATTACACATGGGCACCACACCTACATGTCACCAGGCTCTGGAAATACAGAC
The DNA here is from genome assembly GCA_001685075.1 of Bramus lutescens. Lineage (NCBI taxonomy): Eukaryota > Metazoa > Chordata > Mammalia > Rodentia > Cricetidae > Bramus > Bramus lutescens. The sequence continues at coordinate 18,670 of LOEQ01005063.1, read as the reverse complement.
TCGGGTCCTTGTGCTTTTGTGGCAAGCGCTTTCCTCACTGAGATATCTCCCTCATTTTATATTCCCTATCAGACACTTGTGAGAAATTTCATGAAATATGTATCTACCCAAGCCCTTGTATATCATGTCACCTTATACTTGTGATGAAATCTTTTACTGTGCCTGTAGAGTGCACATCCCTTACAGAGGCCAGATGAGCGTGGTGTGTGTGTGGGGGGGGTGGGGGCAGGGTACCACACAGCTTCTTACCTTATGTGTTGTAACACTATTTTTATCCCTTACAACTGTCTAAACGTATTCCTTTTTTAGACTATGCTAGTTATTCTAAAGTATTCTGTGGTAATGAGTTCCAAAAGCTAATTATATGTCATATAAAAATGCTCTTCTTGTATCTATTTCAAGTTGGCCGGACCTCACTCTTTCTTCTTGCACAGATAGTTTACAGCTGTTGCTAGGATTTCCGATTCACTAGTTCCTGCTATTGTGGGTTGCTAAATTTTGTTTTGATTTTTGTTTTCTTTTCTAAACATGGTTGCTACTGCTGCTTTTTGTTTGCATTTTGTTTGCAAGACTCTCAGCATTAGAAATGAGCTTGAATGGTGTCTTCACCCTTCCCTTTCTTGACATGAAATCAGCTTTTTCTATGGCTCTCTAGGCTAATGACCTGGGTTGTTAATAATATTTTTGTCTCAAGTCCAGGCTCCTTCTGGGGGCTGACATTTCTTGAGTCTAAGACTCAGCAACTGTTTTTTGAATCTTTCTTCAAACATTTAAAATTGACCAGGAAAAAATCCAACTATCTGATGATCCAATTGAGTAACATGGGACTGTGTTCTCTAGTCAGTAGATAGCAACGCTTTAGCAGTGTGGGGAACTGAGAACAGCGTCCAGCTCTGTTCACACTGCACATCCAAGAGTTAATATGTGAATCTGGTTGATTTTGGTGCTCTCCTAAGAAAAAGCTTTCATGAAGGTTTTGCTTTTCCATAGCAGAAATGTATATATACAGAGATGTTTAAAATATTGGCCAGATAAGTAGAAGGTTAGACTAATATTTTGAAGGATAGTCAAGCCAACCATAGGAGGTTAAATCAAAGTCACACATTAGGTAGGTAAACTCTCTCAGAACATCCATGGAGATTTCTTACAGATTGCCCAGTACTCTAAAAAAAGTCACCATAGTCCATTTCCCTCAGCAAACACATGCACCATGATGGTGGAAACCTTGAGGGTAAAAATGAGGAAGAAGGATATCTGTGTTTGCAAGGAGCCCATGTTTTGTTTATCACTCTTTCCTTGGAAAAGTCTAGATATGACAGTTACCATTAGGTATCCAGAACAACCAAGAATGATTTTATGCCATTCAAGCTTTCAAATGTCCTGTTGGCAGCTGATGAATAACAAACAAAATAACACACACACACACACACACACACATCACTGTGATTTAGCTTGTGTGTGCACTTGGCATCACCTAAGATTGCCTGGGAAAAGAGTCTCAATGGAGGACCATCTAGGTCTGGCTAGACTGTGGGTTATGAGCATGCCTGTGAGAGATTTTCTTATTGAGTCTGATTGCGGTAGGAAGACTCACTCTGAATGTGGGTGTCATCATCCCTAAGCAGGGGTTCCTGGGCTATACGTCTGGACACAGCTCTGAGCATGAGCAAGCAAGCCAGTATCCATGCATTCGTTTCTTTCTACTCCTGACTGTGGGTGTGACCACAGCAAAACACTGATAATTTTGATAATTTTGGCAGCTTTGCTCCATCATTGTAACGTAATGGGCAGCCAAACACCGTTAGTCCAGGCCTTGAGAGACATAAAGCCTTTTTTGGTTTGTTTTATTTTATTCTGTTTTTATGTTCTGTAAGCACCCCTAACCCTGGCTGCAAAGCAGAAATTAAGGCTGAAGGAAATTATCTTGGTTAATGCCATGCTAAGGAAAATAGGAAACTTTTTTTTCACAGAAAGCCTTTATGCAGAGGGAGCATGTAGGCTGGGAGCTGTTGAAAGCAAAACCCAGAAGGCAAGGTAGTGAACAAGAAAGCAAGACCAGCAGACTGTGAGCTAAGGGTCCCTTAGGAAAACATGGCCATGACTTCTAGAACGCTCTGAAGAAAATGTTTGGCACAGCCTTCTTCATCCACCAATGGTATTCAGCAACTGTGGTTTTAACCTAAGTAAAATTTAAAACTATGCTGAAGATTGCTAGGTGACCAAGGCCAGGAAGGTTGCTATGGACACCTGGCAGACTACTGGGCAGGGCTGTCTGAGTGGAGTTGGGTGTATAACGGATACTTCTAGAAACCATCAGAGCATCCACATTCTCAAGAGAAAAAAAAAAAATCCTAGACAAGCTTAGGAACTCAGCCACTGGGGAAAGGGGAGGGAAGACAAATCCAAACCAAAAGTCAGAAGCTCCAAGAGTGTTGTTATCCTAAGGGCAGTTTTCCTGAGCCAAGAGCAGCTGCCTCTCCTCTCCTTCCACTCCCTTCTTTCATGAAAGGATGAATTCAGAGCTTGGCTTGGAGAAGTTCAGGGTGGGTTCTGACACCGCATGATGGATGATGGGAAGTTCCAACCACCAGCTAAAGCCTAGACCTAAGCCAGGCATCTTGATATTCTCTGCTCGCCTAGTAACACATGGCAACCAAGAAGGAAGTGACTTGTATGAGGAGCGGCCTCTCCTTGCAGAACAGCTCTCTGCTTGGCTGTGCTAGTGAGCATTCTAGGAATGCCCATGACCACGGACCTCTCCTGAGGACTGCCCTCCTCTCCCTTCACTGCCTAACTGCCAGCATATCTGCTGCTCTCACGGAAGAACATGGAATATACTTTGTGACAAGGCTTGCCGTCTCTCGCTAGGATGTCTTGATTTCATCTCCAGCAATAGCATACTCCATGGCTCCCTCAGGGTGAGGTTAAGAGGCTATCCCTTCCTCCTCTGTGTGTCGTCAGTATTTCCTGTATATAGCTGGTTCCAGGCCACCCTCTGGTTGTCTGTTATCACACAGGTATCAAAGTGGTGGAATTAATGTATGCTCATTCCAGGTGAGAGAAGACAGGAACTCCAGAGGGGAAAAAATGCAGCCACTGTTGTTCCACAGGCAAGTGGTGTGTGGGTACCTGAGCTGGGTCTAGCGGAGAACCACTGTGTGGCTACTTCCCTTATGAGCTCACGGAAGGCTGTTTTTGTTTTATTTTTCAATTCTTCAAGCATCTGGGGCTTCCTCTTTTGAAACCATTATTACATGGCAATACTTGGCCCATATTCTGCCTCTTCCAATAGGCTTTTAGGTCCAGAAGGTAGCAATGATACCTACCTGGCTACTCACTTTGTTCCCGATATCTAGTGGAATGCTTCACACAAAGAACCAAATATCTGTAGTGCTTCTGGTTGCTACAACCTTTGTTATCTTTTTACTAAGGAGCCTCTTTACATGTAAGGGAATTATGGGCATTTCTCACCATTCGTAAAAAAAAAAAGTCAGAAACCAAAGAAAGAGCAAGAATTTTCTTATTCATTTATATATTTAAGAAGCACTCAAGGCTTTTCTCTTCTTATAATGTTGTATTATTGAAAGTTATTGTTACCTATATACATATCTCTTTATATAGACCACCTATAAAATAATTATCTTTCTACTATCTGGGAAGAATTATTGGAAGAAATAATTCAGTGAGGAATCTCTGGGCAGATCTTTGAAGGGAGCCAAAATGAAAACTATGTAAAGTTAATATATAAAGTTTAAATAGAAACAAAGCCAACTTCTGCTGTTGATTAGTCTGAATATGAAGGTAGTAGTAAGCGGGGAGAAATAAGGACCTTTTTGGGGTGCTGATAATGTATTCATAGATCTTTCTGCCAACTCCAAGTGTTCAATTTAAGAAATGTGTTCAGGCACTACCACTTGTAAAAGTTCTAGTGTTCTTTTGATGCTTCCGTTTAGTGTGTGTGTGTGTGTGTGTGTGTGTGTGTGTGCGCGCGCGCGCGCATGCAGATGCACATGTGCCAGGGAATGGGAGCAGAGACCAGAGGACATCTTTTGGGAGTCAGTTCTCTTCTTCCGCACAGCGACCCAGGGCTCGAATTCATGTTGCTAGGTTGTCAGAGGCCTTGACTCACTGAGTCATCTCACTGTCCCCCAAAAGGTTCCCTTTCTAAAACGGTCTTCAAAGAGTAACTGGAGAGATGGCTCAGCACTTGAGAGCACTGACTGCTCCTCCAGAAGACCTGGATTCTATTCCCAGCACCCACGTAGCAGCTCGTCAATGTCTGTAACTCCAGTTCTAGAGGATATGATGCCCTCTTCTGGCCCCATCCATCCCCAGGCACACACATGGTGCACAGAGACAAACATACAAGCAAAACACACATATACCTAAAAATAAATAAAATTTTCAAAATTCTCCCTGTATCCATACTAGTGGATGTATGCATTACGTATGCGTGTTCATCTGCTTATGTACACATGCAGTTAAGAGACTCGTGTGTAGTCTCCTGCCCACAGTTTCCTGAGTGACTTTGCTACTGCACATGGATGTTTCTGTGTTCCTGGAGCTAAGGAGAAGGTTACAGAGCTTTCCATTCTCAGTGTGTGAGTTAGAGGTTTGAGGCCAAACATTGACTCTAGCACATCCCAGACACAAATATTGCTTAAAGACAGACTTCTCTGTCTGAGTTGTAACTGCATGAGTCTCACACGCTGCTGATAGAACGGAAAAAAGATTTTGGCAGAGAAAAACTTCTACATAGACGTTAACAACTATTTCCCAAAAGCCTAAACTAAAAAGTGTTTGAAAGAAGAAAGGGAAGGAAGGACAGGATCGTATGCTATGTTAAAGAGATTCCTTTATTTTCCAAACAGCATTTCAAAGCAGTCTTCAGCCCTTTTTAGTGTTGAACTTGATCTGGTTGTTTAAATATGTTCTAGAACACAATTATCACTCTATTAATAATTTTATTCTATAATGATGTTGAGAACTAGAATAGCAAAACTTTATTAAAATATGAAATTGCACAGTTAAATGAAAGAATGTTTTCTCTAATGCCTAAAACACGTATTTAAAGTCAGCTTAATGATGCACTAGACTGTATCTCCTCCCCCACCCTCCAATCCAAACTGTTCTACACAAGTTTCAAAAAGTCTGCCCTCTCTAACCTACAGTCCGCTTCACCTGCAGTAATAAAAATGTCAGGTCAAGGAAAGGCAAGGTGCACCACATAAAGCCTAAGTAAGTAAATCATACATAAGGTAAATAAAACGGCTAACATCAAGCAAAGAGTCTAAGTATCCTCTCTCCCCTCCGCATAAACTCGGCGGGAACTTTTCAGGGAAAAGCCACTCACCCTTCAGAGCAGCCTGGTATGGCTAGAAAAAGTTTCCTCGGGTTTTGGAGAGAGCCGGGCTTGGTCTCTATCAGCCGGAGGGGAGGTCCCGAACCCAGGAGGCCAGCAGCCTCCTGCCCACGACTTACCACCAGAAGTGCACAGCACAGCCACTTGTTCATTGTGGTCCTCAGAAAACCTCAGGCTGCAGCCTCTGGGTCAGTACTAGGTGCGTCTCTGCAGCCAAAGCGATCATGACGTTTTTATATAAGGTCTGGGCAACAGGAAGTATGCCCTGCCTGCCTTTGATCTATGAAGTCTCTCATCTGAACCAACCTTGTACCTTTCCTTTTTAGGAACCCTGGACTCTAGTGGGGATGCCGGATGCTTCGGGCTTAACGCTTTAGGCGCCGGAGTGGGAGGATCCTGCGTGGGTCAAAGGGAGTGGGTGGCTGATTTCTGTAGGGGGATAAAAAGAAGAAACGAAGGGAAAAGCCACCTCCAAGCTGTGGCTCAGGCGGCAGCTGTCCGGCTGCG
>LOEQ01005063.1:0-12737 GCA_001685075.1 Bramus lutescens | reverse complement strand
TACTCACAGGGGAGCCTTTGGGCAGCCTCCGGGCGCTGGATCCTCCACCCCAGGTTTCAACTACAGCAAATGCTTGTCGTGCTGGGAGAAGTCTGGAGTTTTCGTTTGGCCTATTGTTTCAACCCCTTCCCAGACATTCTTGGAGTGCCCCAAACAACCCCTCTCTTAAAGGCACGGCATTGTCCGCGACTCTGTTGGGAGAGTTTGTGTAAAGGGACCCGCCGAAGAAGGCGTTTTTTTCTTCTTCTTGTTTGGTTGGTTGTTGTTGTTGTTGTTGTTGTTATATTTGCCCGAGGTTATCAAGAGCTAGGGAGAACCAGAAAAATAAATTCTTTGTACCTGGAGTATAAGAGCCTTACAAGCAACACTTCACTTGCCAGCAACCTCCTTTCTAAAGGGCTGTTGGTGCCTAAGAGTCCTAACCACTGGGAGTAGAAACTCTCAGCCCTCCTCAAAGATTAAGCCACCTCTTCACTGCCCTCTGCTGTTGGTACATTTAAAGATTTGTCCCGCCTGCCAGTTCTCCCACTGCCTGTTTGGAAGTTGTATATGATTGCTTCCAAACTGAATTCTCATTTCAAGGTGCCAAAGGCAGCTCGCAAGTCAGCTGTAGGTGGGTACACAACGCTGGTTACAACAACGATTGGCAAAGTCCCTGGAGAACTGGCTTATCAGGGGCAGGGTTAGTAAGACGTCTCCTCAGTAGGGCAAAATTTTCTGTCAACAAGAATCAGGGCATCCACCTCTTCCCAGCAGGATGGATCCTATCCTACCATGAGTTCAAAACAGATCCACAGACCAAACAACTAATTCCTGGCAAAAAGCACACAAGTTCCTGGTTCCTTAAGTGTGGTAGTTCACTTCGTTAACACACCCTAGAGGAAGGCAAAGTTGCATGATTCTTCACCAGACCCCAGTGCTTTAGTTTCTACTTCTGAAACAGGGAGATAGCAACCCTTAAGCCTTATTGTAAGATTCAAGTAAATCCAAAGGTTAACTTGCAAGCCCTGTGTTAATGGAAGCACTATTGTGTGTTTCTAGTTGCTGTCTTCTTCTCTGATACCAGGGGTTTGTTGTTGTTGTGAAAGTAGACACAGGCTTAGAAAGACATGAATCTTTGTATAGTTGACATCCATAGTTTGAAGTTCCTGCCCTGGCGTTTCCACAATGATATGTTATAACCTGGAGTTATAAATAGATGGGAACTCCCTTATTGCCCCCTTATTCTCTAAAAAGAATTATATTCTTAAATGTCAATTATACAAGATTCATGTCATTTTAAATCATAGTAAATATATGCTCACATGCACTTAGTTATAATCATTAAATAAAAAATGGATGAAAAGTAAATTAGTGCCCATAAGGAAATATTTACAAAAGTCAGGGTTTGTGCTGTGTATGTGTGTGAAAGCCAGAGGGTTTTTTTTTTTTTTTGAGACTTGCTCTCTATATGTAGCCCTGCTTTGCCCTGGAACTCACTCTGTATATCAGGCTGTCCCGAAATTCACAGAGCTCTGCCTCTGCCCCATCTGCCAAATCCTGGGATTAAAAGAATGTGCTGTCATGCCCACCCAATCCCCCAGGCTGACCAACATCAGATCTAGCTGAATGTGAGTTTGGGGTATCATAAAAGTCTCTACCATCACAGTGCCAGAATCCCAGGCACGGACCACCTCACCTGTGTTTTTAACTTGAGTTCTGTGAGATCAAACTCAGGTCCTCCCTCATGCTTGTATTGCCAGCCCTTTGCTGACTGCACTGTCTCCCCAGCCTATGAATTCTGGATCATCATCACCGTAGTGTGATCCCATTGGCCTGGACATCATAACCACTCACACACATCTTCATCAACCTACTGAGGGTTATGACAATGATCTTCACCTCTCTGCTTGGCTTCAACTCCAGTTGTGATTGGTCTATGGAAAAAAAAATATGGATCCTTTAGGCCAGATCCCTAACCTTAGTTCCACATCTTCCTACTTCACTAACCTCAGAAAAATGACCTAAGCCTTTTGGGTTTCTTTTTCTGTACAGAGCAATAATCAATCTGCAAACTGGAACTACTTACAGGGAATGGATAAAACACAAAAGCCAGTCAAAAGAGTACCACACAGTTTTCATTAAGTTTTTTATGTCTATTAACGTGTGTGTATTACGGATTTAAGTTTAGTAGTACTGTAGACTGTACTATAGTCTTTTGTAGTACAGATTGTCTCGAACTTTCTACGTAGGCACAACTAGCCTTGAACTCTGGATCCTATTGCCTCTATATCCTTAGTGATGGAATCACAGCCTTGTGTCAGCTTCTGGTTTCGTAATTACCATTATTTGAGGCCCTTAGGAAACGTGTAGGAGTTTACAGCTTGGCCACTGCCCCCCTGTAACTACTCAGGAAAAAAAAAAAGCATGATGATAAGCATGCTAGTGGTGGCTTTGTGAATAAGGTAATTAGCTGAAATGAAATGGTGATGCTAATTTGGTTATCATTTGTCACTTGACACAAACCGAAGCATCATTTATCTTGAATCACAAAATAGACCAGGTATTGACTATGTATCTCAGACTTTGACTGTGGGCTGTTTATTAATCACTTGCCAGCAGAAAATGGACAGAGACTGTGAGTTATCGGTCCTTTCATTTGTTATGTTCCTAGACCAATCTGACTGACCCCCTGGGACATTCCCAAGCGACCTTCCACTGTGGACAGCAGGCCCTGAACACTTGAAGCTACAGTTCATCTCAAGAATTAATTGGAATGGACCTGGAGGTATGCACTCATCCCAAGGGGACACATTTGAACAGTAACCTGGAAGACTACATTCATCTCCTGTGACAGAAAGGTCCCTTACAAGCAGAGACCACTGGTATAGCAATCAGAGTCCTGTAAATGTAACCTCTGTTTCTGGGCACCAGATATACATGATGCTAGCATTCTAGGCAGGACCTCTTCATACATACCATAAATTCTCTCTCCTGAGATCTTTAAATCAAGTCCTATATTAAAACATTTCCGCTGCCTGTGTTGCTGATTATCTCCCATAGCACTGCCCATCCCTCCACCCTCCATACCAGTTATTTCTAACACTTAGAAAAATGGTGTCTGAATCCTGGGTCCTTCCCATGGGGAAGCAATTCATCTTTTTAGCACAGCAGCTCAACACCTGATACTGAAGGTCATTTATAACTATCACCATGATCGGAAGGGCTGAAACCCAGACAGCAATTGATTTGGGTGATCTGAGGGAGAAGTCATGCTCTGGGGTAATAAGGACTCTGAGGTGACCAATCACTTGTCATTGTGTGCTTAAACTTCCTCCCCTGAAAATCAAAAATACTCATTTTGTATGCATGTGTAGAAAATGGCATTTACTTGAAGAATAATAATATATTCCTTGTTATATCCCTGTTACCAAAAAATATCTTCATTCCGAAAGAGTTGCAGAAAGAAAACCACATTGCCGAGAGGCTACTGATCTCTTCTTTTCATTCATGTTTGTGAGTGTCTTCATTGACAATATTTTAAGCTTCAATTTTATGACTTTAAAGGTGTTGCATAGTAGGTTGTAGTTGAGTGGGAGCTTTGTTTGTTTAGCTTTGTTATTCATTTATATACAAAGCATTATATGAAAAAGAAACTTCAGCTGAAGTCCTTTTGGGTGAGTTGGTCTCTAGTTGATCTAGGCTCTGTTCTTAAGTGTTGGGTTATAGATAAGTACCTATTACCTTGACATTGTTCAAAGTTTATGTGACTTTTACAGCAAAATAATGTTTTTTTGAAAATTAAATTTAATCAGTCAGTCACAGAAAAATGTAACCAGGGCTATGTGCCAAGAGGAAAGAAATACATTGCAAAAAGGACCTTTGACCTTGAGTGACTTTCAAGTTGAGGTCTGAAAATTGAGCTCGTTGTCAGGTGGTGAGAAAGGCCATGAAGGTCACAGAGACAGAGCCAAAACAGCTTCTTTATTAACCAATGGTATTCACAGCATAAAGAGGGGAATCCTACATTACCTCCCCTTTCTGTTTAAATAAAAAGGAAGGGTTTAACTTTAGAATAGTAAAACTACATATAACAAAAGAGGTATCAAACAAGAATTATAGTTATAATATTTACATCTACTTTATCTTTTATCATAACTAAAGAAAACTATAACTATAACTATATATTCTTCAATTCATGAAAGACTCCAGAAGGATATAATATTACCTAAGTAAAGAGGAAGTTCATTGTAAGAAACTTCCAAAACTCTAGAATTCACAGAGACATCTTGCTGCCTGGACAGTCACCCAAAGTTCTGCTGTACCATTAGGGCATCCATCTTCAGCCTACTGGCCCATAGTATCTGACAGACTTTTCCACATAGCAGGAAATTTCAAAGACAGTTCCACCTATAGTGGCAGTTTGTCAGCCACTTTCTTTTGTGTCCTGCAGAATGTCTTGCAGACTCTTTCATGAAGCAGGAACCCTGAAGGACAGTCTCACCTTTAGACAAGTTCAGCAGACATTTTTCTGTGGGTCCTGCATGTTCAGTTCATCAAGCAGTACAGGCAAGAGTAGTTTCTTGCCCAATGGCTAACAAACTCCATAAGGAGCCTCTTCGGTGCCCATCTTTCTCTTGAAGTTATTGGTGTTGCCAGGAGCAAATGTGTCTCATTGTCATGAAAAGTCTTAACTTCTGAAAACATTTTGAATGCCATATTCTGAAGATATTTGAAAGGTTTGAAGAATACTTATCTAACTTAAATATATCTCTATATATCTAGAAAACCTAATTAATATCACTATAAGCTTGACTATTATAGATGATTATCTATTAACCTATATTTCTTAATTATACATTACATTTAAAAATGAGCTGCACAAATATAAACCTTAATCAAGATCAGAAATACATATATACAGTATTACAAAACGGACCTTAAATTTGTATCAATAAACCAATATCCATACCACTGCAAATTTCTATAGCATAATACTCCCCTTTAGATATAAATAAACATTTTTAAATAATAATTGATAATATGAGTATAGTTCTCTCCAAACTGCTTCCTGCTTTTTGATGGGAGAAATATTTTTGGGGCATTCACAGCAACCTTTCAGTGGTCTTGGGCCATCAAACCACATTAGCCTGGAATGAATCCACAGGTTCTAATCTTCTGTGGAAACAAAAGAAGAACCTCTTTTCCAAAGCAACAAATCCTTAGACCCAAATTCTGGAGTCAAGATACCTTTAATGTTTAGCTTAGCAGCCCATACAATGAAATGTCTCTTTGTACTTAGCTCATTTATAGCCAAAAAATTCAAAGAAAACACAATAATATACATAATCCAGACTCTGTGCATTTTCCATCTTTACATGGCTTATTTTTCTTTATTTCTTTAATCTTTGACTGTCTGTGCTCTGTCTCTTTAAAAACTTTACCTTTTTTTGTGAATCATTTAATTCTTTTTATAACTGTCTATATTCTTTTTCTTCTCTCTCCCAGGCCTTTGTATATTTATTCATCACTGTGACCAATTTAGAGGGGTTTTTCCATCTGAATTTGTCTTTATTGTATATCTGCAATCCTTTTCTGACCAGGACTGCTTCTTAAAAACCTAAACGATGGCATTGCTAGGGCAAATACAGCCTTGCCTGCTTGTTCTGCCTGGTCCGACATGGCAGAAGTCAGTTTATTGCCTCTGAGACTGCCAGGTGGGAACTGTTCTCACCACCTCCTCAACTCTGATAACCAGTTGGTCCATGCTGTTGTCACCAAGTAACTTGTGACACACTGCCCACAAAACCCATTTAAATGCTCAGTCTCCTGAAAGAGTCAGGAGTTCACACTGGCAGCACAGACCAGAAAGCTGCTGCTTCAAAACTGTATAGCATTTTTTTCTGCTACCATTGAATCAGGAAAACCTCTCTTAGAGGATCCATGATGTTAAGCCGCACTGTTTTGTTGTTGTTTTGTTTTGTTTTGTTTTATTTTGTTTTTGCCTAGAATTCCTTCCCAAACTTCCTCAGGTTGTTGCACCAGTTTGTTGTAGGAGGTTTCCATCCTGCCCAGTCCTGTAATAATCACAAAGAAACCATATTATTTGCAATACTGTTTGGCCAATAGCTTAAGCGTATTTCTGGCTAACTCTTAAACCTATGGATCTGTGGATTCTATCCTCCTGATTTTCCTTCCTCACCTCTGCCACCTCTTTCTAATATCACTCCATTGGGGGTGGTCAGATTCAAAATAAGAATCTGGAAAGAAGAAATTACATTTAACCTGTAAGAGTTTGACATGGTCATTATAGTTTCTGTGGGTTATACTTTTCTATATCTCTCCCTGTCAAAGTCTGAGGATCAGACATTCTAGCACAGACACATAAGAGGAAACACTGTTAAGTTACAAATCATTTGCCAAATTTATGGTGTCTCTGCAGATGCATATTATGGAACCAGGACCAAAAATATCAGCAGCCAAAAATGTCAGCAGCCCTTAACACAGAGCTTTGCTCCAATCAGCTAAAGAGGCCTGACTTTTGCTGACAAAGCACGTGACCCTTACTGCCAGTCACTGCAATTACTTCAACTGGAGTTTCTTGAAATCCAGATATCTACTCTAGTCCAAAGAACTAGTATCTTAATTAAACAGTGGCATGATTTTCAAATAAATATCCAGCCAAACATTCATTCTGGACAAACAGATGTTCATAACAATAGCACATTTAAGAAACAAGCTTATCCAGGGTTCCTTCCAATATAATTGTGGAGATCTTGTCATTGCTCCTAATAATTTAACAATTCTTATTGTTTGAAAACTCATGTGAAATTTGTCTGTGGCTTACCTAATGGAGACAAGATAGATAGGAATCCTTAGAACTACTTTTTAAATGGACAATTGGCTGCTTCTATCTGGGAAAGAACTTTCTTTAACTAAATCTAACCTTGGGAAACAGAAGCTTGAAAGAGAGGATGAAATAGTTCTTAGAGAAATTAATCTATAAGTCTGAATTTCTTCTCTGAAGCCAAGGCTTTTCTATAAAATCTTGAACCTAAAGGAACACCTTCATGTAAATATTGAGCTGAAGAAGTATGGTGGAGACTTTTGCTTGTCAATCTGACTGGGTTCAGAATTACCATGGAAACTACGTCTATCCAATGTATGTATGGAGATATTTCCAGCAAGGTTTACCTGAGGAGGGAAGCCTACCCTGAATGTGAGTACAGCCTCTCATGTGCTAGGATCTCTGACTGGATACAAAAGAGAAACTGAGCTGAGCATTGAGCTTTCTTTGCTTTCTGATTATGGACACATCGTGGCCAGTTGTCTCATTCCAACTATCAAGACTTCCTGCCCATGACAGATGGTGTCTTCCAACTACGAGCTACCACGAATCTTCTCTTTCTTAAATTGCTTTTTATCAAGTATCTTGTCAAAGGAATGAGAAGAGAAACTCATACAAGAAGGGAACAAAGTCATGTAATGTTCAATGAATAGACACCATAATAAACAGGAGATCAAGTCTATCTAAGGTTAAAAATTCTATCAGCTTATCCAGAAAATGCTTACTTAGTATATACTGGGTATTCAAAAGCCTGTCTCTCCACTCCAACTTTGACCACTGCTTTCAGAGACAGTGGAAAGTTACTGGTACATCTTGACTGTGAGTGAAGTAGTTTGATGCCCAGGCACAAGGATTGCTTCCTGTGATGGAAATGTGAGACATGGAGCAGAGGGACCCCTGAGTAGCTAACATCAGTACCAACCTCATTAAACCTTCAGGTTCAGAGAGTTGGAAAAATGAGTTTCAGCTCCATAACTTGCAATCAAAATAACTTTGGTGAAGTCGCTGTGTGTCTCTCTGTGTTTCCAGACTCTGAGGTTTGGTTTATGAAAACAGATATTCTAGTCATTGAATAAATCTGTACATGCTGCTAGAATCAGGATTCTATCAGTACCAAATTGTGTACCAGTTTATGAGTCCTAAAGCATTCTAAGTTTCTCTAGCTGTCCTTGACAGTTAACTTCCTTGATCCTCCTTTTATTAACACTCACAATGGACAAAAAGGCCTTTGAAAACTAAATATGAAAGTGAGCAGCTAATGTATGGTCTATTTCAGTCTTACCGGAAAGTAATTTAAATGTCTTCATACCCAAGAAATAAATGTTTGAAGAGATAGACAAGCTTAGTTTGTCTTGACTATCATACAATATAAACATGTATTAAGACATTATATGGTACAATATAAATATGTATAATTTTTACTTGTCAATCAAAAGGGAGAACACTAAGACAGGTTGGTGATATAGCTCAACAGTAAAGCATTTACTCCACATTCACACAGCTTTCAGTTCTGCTCCCAATACAACAAACAAACTAATTCAGATAAACAAAGCAAAATAATAAGAAGATATACACAGGGAAGCATTTTTGCTAGGTGCAGCTGTGAAGATTTGTAAGTTTTTAAAATATTAATATATTTTTCTATATATATTGTTTTCCCAAACAATAGCAAACCTTGAATGCTCACAGTCTGTTAATGCTGCATGAGGGTTTCACACGTAATACACTGACATGGATACTGTTGTTTGCGTTTCTGTGATGAGAGCAGTTAGCTAACTTACAGAGCATCAGCAGCTAGATTTGGGGTCACAGAGTCTAATTTCAGAGTCTATGTTTCTAATTATCTCCACTGCCTTTCCTAGATGGACTGGTTTTTCTGAAGCTGAAATTTAATTAATTTCATTATGCAGAATCGCAAAGTGTTTGGGATGTCTTCAGAGCACCCAAGAGTTAGAAGCAAATAAAGACTAGTTTCTCTTATTAGAGAAATGGGCATATTCATATATACTTATTAGCAATCAGTTCCCGAATTGTGACCCAGTACGAGTTAATAACTTTGATGAAGTTAGAGCTTTACTCTACTGGAATGTTATGAGCACCACTTTCAAAAGTGATTCAAGTGTAACAGGACCCGGAAGAAGAGTGCAAACTCCAGCGGTTCTGCCCAACAAACCAGGATTTCTAGAATCAGAATGAAACCCAGGGCAGCTGAAAATCAACCCTGAAGGAGTGGTTTTAGAAATATGAAAGTGCTTTAAACCAGTGTTTGCCACATTTTTGGCTGCTATTACCGGCATAGAAGAAAATGTTAATTTAACTTAATACAATAAATGCTAAGGCATAGGCTGCCCGGTTAGCTTGGTTGGTAGAACTTGGGACACTTAAATACTAAGATTGGTCAGGCTCAGACGCTCCTTCTTCGTCACAGCAGTCAGGGGGTGGCCTCCAACTGGTTTTTAGCCCTCTTTAACTCGAAGTATCAACTTCTGTCTCTTGCAGACAATATTCCCCCTTTACAATATATAATTTAATATCCATAATTTCTACAACGTTGACACACTTTGTATCATTAAAAAACAAAGCATCTGGTGTTACAAGACTGACTGACTGGCTTTTGGACTTGCAGTGTCTGCCCTGAGGAGCAGACATTACAAATAAATCAAATGTTATCCTTGCAGCGAGTAGTTCAACAAGACTGTAGTGCACACAAGGTCAGAGTGTTTATAAGATAGAATTTGAAGATGTATTACCGTCACATAAACCAAACCCGTAATTCCAGCACTCTGGAGGCTTTGGCAGAACGATTCCAGTTTCCAGATCTACATGGACTATGTAGAAAAGACATGAAGAATGTGGGGGAGAAGGACAGAAGGAAGAATCAGGGGCAATGAGAAGTGAGCAGGAAGAGATTTGTGGGCAAAAAATAGCCAAGGCTAGAGAGTCTGGGAAGGAGAGAAAGGATGGGGGTTGACTCTGGATTGCAACAAGCAATGCACAAAAATAAGGCAAACCAACTTCTGTCATGGCCATTCCTCCTCGGAGCCAATACAATCACCTCTGACAGCTCATATTACCCTGGGCACCAAGAGGCACTGCGGGGGACTAGGAATGGGAGAAAAGGGAAACCTGAGGAGAGTCAAGGTCACCTCCTGGTGTTTGGTAGGTGCTATAGGGGCTTGGCTGCTTTCTTCTCTCAAAATCACATTGCTTCTCTTGCTGGGATGGGTTCCAAAAAAGACAAAGGAATATTTGAACTTCTAAACCACCTGGGAGCATTTTGCACTGAGGGACCAAAGGCTGGGTTCACAATGGATGAAGTCTTTATTTAAACTTCAGTTTGTGACAAAAATGTTTTCTCAGCAAGATAAAGTCTGAAAATGAGAGGTTTTCTGCCCATAAAAAAGCAAAACAAAACAAAAAACAAACATGTATATAAACTCTTACCAACTTCTCATTCAATTTCAGAAGGTTCACGGCCTATGATCCAGAGAGAAAATTGATTTGGAATGAGATGAGAATATTTGCTGTATAGAGGTCTTGGGGGGTGGGGGCTTATAATTTTCTTTATTTTTTTAACTAATTGGGAAATTTATAGATCCATATAATGCACTTTTTGTTTAAAAGAAAAAAAATACTCAAACTACTTTGATCATATTCTTTCCCCCTGCTTCCCTAGATCTTTCTCATCTCCTTAGTCACCCAATGTTATGCTCTCTCTTTCTCTGTCTCAGAAGAAAAAAAAACAAACAAAAAAATCAATAAGGCAAAAAATAACAAAACAAAACAAAAAATACTCAAAAAACCATGGAGACTGCTTTGCATTGGTTGACCACTCCTAGGCATTAGGTCTGCTCTGGAGTGTGTCTGATACACCCAGCGACGTTCCACCGTAGAAAACGGATTTTCCCATTCCCAGTATCAATGGCAAAGAGCTTCTTGATCAGGGGTATGTCTGTGTGTGTACTTCTGCTTTTTGTCTGGTTTGAACATGCTCAGGTCTTGCGTGACCCTATAGATTCGTGAGTTCAAATGTGTACCAGCCCTGTTGGGCTTGGAAGACACTGTTTCTGCGGAACACCACGTCTGGCTCTTGCAATCTCTCTTCTGTGGAGTTTCTCTTTTTTATCATTTCATTTTTTATGCAGGCATATGGGTGTATGTCTATATGAATGGGTACAGTGTGTGGGGATGCTGGAGGAGGCCAAGGGTGTCAGTTATCTTGGCACTGGAGTTGGTTATCGAGACAGTTGTGAGGGACCCGACAGGGGTGCTGGGGGCAGAACTCGGAACTTCTGGAAGACCAGGAAGCATCGTAACCACTGAGCTATGGCTCCATCTCTCCAGCCCCTTGCTATTCTTTTAAAGAGATGTTTTTATGTTGGTTAATAGCAACATTGTTGTGTCATTCTTTCTCCTCCTTTAATATTTATCTCTCCAGGGTTCCTCTCCAGGCTACGGAATTTTCCACATTATATAAATGAGGGTTGTGGTCTAGTCCCAAGTGCATCATGACTCTAGGCTGGCCTGTAGCTGGTTTTCACCCTTTAAACTTGTGTGCTTCCTGGCAGCTCAGAGACTGGACAGCTGATTTCTGCCTGGCAGGTGTAGGATGTGTGACTGAATCACTCCTGACGCTCAAAGAGATATTTGTTAGAGGAAGCAGCAAACAGTGACTGATTCAGGAGCTGTTTGGATTCCTAACAGCTTGGTACTTACCAGTGTTTGTGTATGAAGGAAGCTGTGCCCTTGCAATAGTGGCTGTTAGCTGTAGGGGAGATGAAAGAAAAACAAAAGCAGAAGTTCCAACAGCAAGCCCATGGGGAAGTGTGGAAGAGGGATTTTTTTTTTAATGTATGTGACCTTTTACATTTTTTTCCTAAACCAGTAGGTATAAGAAAAGACTTGGACAACATGGGCTGGAGAGCTGGCAGTTCAGCAGCTTAGAGAATCAAGGTATATGGAGACTTTGTAGACGAAGGACAATAGGGTGCAGTGCTCATGAGTTCAGGCTATGGAGCTAGATTGCTTGCTTTTGCATCTTAGTTCACTTGTTCAATAGCTCCATCCTATTTCTTTGGGCTTCCATTTCTCCATCTTGAAAATGGAGAAGATAATGTCAGTACTCACCTTTTGTAACTTCTCTGCAAAATGGAAAAAAAATTAAAATGCACGAAGCACTTAAAACAATGTCTGTAAAACCATAGGTAACCCATCTTCAATAAAAATTTATTGCTGAGTTATTAGAGAATGGTTGTACCTGGTGTTATATCAACACAGCTGCCAAGGTCATTGTCCAGGAGAATTTTATAATTATAAAGAAAAGTCATTCTACAATTCCCACCTGCATAACAGAAAAAAAACTTGATTTATAAAACAAATTATTTGAGGACTCTGAAAGTCAAGCCATTTAGGGCACACATGTCCTCAAGTACCTGCATGGCAGAAGCCTCTCACTTGCCGCTGGGTTAGACTGGGTTAGATGACCATGTATGCTCGTTTCCTCTTATCTGATCTCTTCCTCAGAGTTTCCCCTAGCCCTTACATGCTTTCCAAAAAGATTCATAAACGTAGTTGAAGGGCTCTCTAGCAGGCCCAAGCATGGAGGTTTGGCCTCTTTATCCCTTTCCCTCTCCCTTGCTAAAAACTGTCACATTCCTAAAGACAAGCCCCAAGTTCCATTCCCTTATTTGGCCAATGACTCATTACTGAGACAAAATACCAAGGTCTAACAATTAAAATTCATTATTTGCCTAATAATGTCCAATCAGGATTTACCAACTCACCCTAGCATAGACTCACCCTCTTTCTCCTTAAAAACTCACTCCTGAAAACAAAACAAAACAAAACAAAAAAATAAAACCATCTGCTTGGTGTTTGCTGTTTGCCTTTGTAACCCCCCATCCCCCATCAC
>LOEQ01005062.1:100406-121461 GCA_001685075.1 Bramus lutescens | reverse complement strand
TCTCTCTCTCTCTCTCTCTCTCTCTCATTTTTTTGAGACAGGGTTTCTCTGTGTGACCCTAGCTGTCCTGGAACCCACTTTGTAGACCAGGCTGGTCTCAAACTCACGCAGATCCACCTGCCTCTGCCTCTCGAGTGCTGGGATAAAACGGTGCGCCCCCAGTGCCCGGCCTTAGTTGTCTTACCTACCTACACACAGACCGTGGTACCTCTCTCTCACTTAGGTTACCCTAACTCAGCTTTCAGAACTTGGAGTACAGGATCTTTTTTTTTTCAGTCACTTTCCACTTCCTTCACGGGAAATGAAATACTACAGTGACCTTTTTGATTCCGCGTACTTTTACAGTCCCAGAAATCCGGCATAACAGCAGGAGTTTAATCTCCCTCACAAGGATAAGAGAAAGCAAGGCAGAGGGAGGGGTGGCCCCTGAGGTGGCAGAGGTTCCAGAGAGTCCTGCAGAAGAGTCCCTTGCCTCTGCTAACGTTTTATTCAAGTCCTACAAACAGCAGAGGGCTGTGCCTGGACCATGTTTTGAAACATGCCAGGATGTTTACATTCTCTACTTCAATTCTTTCCTTAAAAAAAGTAGTATTAATTGATTCCAAATGGCACTTATTTAAAGGTTTCAAAGCCTTTAACTTTTAAAATGTGTCTTGGCAATTTCTTATATTCTAGCCTATACCTACACGGGGGCACGGAGCTGAGGCTAGTTTGTTTACGTGAACATCCAAGCAGCGATGAGCCGGTTTGGTTCTGTAAATCTGATGAAAGGGTTAGCCAATTCTTTGTGGGTTTGGCAGTGCCAGATCATTTAGCCAAGTGTCATTATAAGTGTTTTTGAGTTTGAGGTCTCAATTGTTGTGTGGCTTGGTTGATGGATGAAATGGCCTCAAGAAAAGGAAGGGGGGAGGCACAGAGAACAACGTTTGTCGCGTAGCCCAGAGTGACAGCGCAGATCACCGCTCTTAAATCCCCTGTCCACACAGCATTGTTAGCACGGTGACTGATGAAGAATCCTATCGGTTCTGAGCTGTTCAGGTGTCAGACTGAAGTGGTACTCCCAGGATCCCCCGGGGCAGCGGGAGAGGTACACAGCTAGCCCAGGCGGCTCCCGCCCTGGCTTCCCTCCTTTCCAGGTTCTGGGCTGAGGGTCGGGTCACATTTGTAGTGAGATTTTGCAGTTTGCGGCTTTGTAAGTGGTCACCGTTCACAAGCAAATCTCTCAATGCTTTGTCTCCCCAAACTGTTTTCCAGGGTCTTAAATTTAGCCCTTTAAGGAAATATGGGATGCCATCTTAAGTGCTCCATTCTGGCTACTTAAGGAGAACACATTCAGATGTGCCACTCCTCACTCGGTGTTGTGGGTCACTTGACTATAGCAGGAAAGGACAGTCCTGCTGCCTTTCAGCTTCAAAACTGCTTATCATGGAAGAATGTGTGGTTCTTTCTGGGAAGGTGGTTAGGTCCATGAAGTCCTTGCCTTATATATAGGAGGATGCTGGTTCAAGCACCAGAACCCCATCCCCCGCAACACACACACACACACACACACAACCATGTGTAATGGCACATGCTTATAATCTAAACACTGGAGAAGCAGAGAACCTGGGCCTCAGTGGCCAGGTAGCATTGCCTACTTGGTGTGTTACAAGCCAATGAGAATAGACAGTGTCTGAGGTATGGCACCCCAGATTGCTCTGTTATCTCTACATACATATGCATCAAATAAAATGAATAAATATTTAAAGAAATAAACAGTGCTGAAGAGGTGGCTCGAGAGGTGAAGTGTTTGCTGCTCAGGTCTGAGGATATGAGCTGCTTCTCCAGAAGCCATGAGGGGCTCATCTCAGAACAGTGTATATGCAGTTCCAGGACTCCCACGCAGGGGTGAGAGGCAGACAGGAAGCTTCTAGGCAGGCTAGCCTGGCTTATGCAGTGGCAAATGACAAATGATCCCCACCTCAGACAAGTTAACAGGTAGAGACCTACACTCAAGGTTACCCTCTGACCTCTACTTGTGTGATATGGCACAGGTATTCTCCAACATGTGCATAGACACATACACACACACACACACGAGAGAGAAAGACAGACAGACAGACAGACAGACAGACAGAGACACAGAGAGAATATATCAAATGTATCGCCTAGTAGCCTGCAAGGCCATAGTTAGCCCTTGAAATATAACCCTACAAAATTAAAAGCACTGTTTAATAAAAGGACTTTATCATTTATTTGAGGATTGGAAATTAAAAGTATTGGTTCATAGAATATCCTTTATACAACAGAAGATAAACTTTCTGAAAGATCATCATCAACTTAACTACATATGCCAGATATAACATGACCTGTCAAGTTAGTAGATTTATAAATATTTCATAAGAATTTGAAGCAACACATTCTTGATTTGTGCCTTCATGAAGTTGGTTTGTTGTTTTTGTTTGTTTAGCCAAAGCAGTCCTTTCTTTAAAACTGCATGCCTCTTGATGGAGCTAGAAAAAATTTATGACAATGTCATTGCTTTGATCTGAGACTGGAAGCTTCAAGCTTCATAAATTGGTTCTGTTTGGCTTATGTTAGATGATATATGTGGACATCATCAACAAGAACTAACTTCTATTTAAAGAAATATTAAAAGAGAACAGCGAGTTCCTTTAGAGTTAGTAGAGAGTAAACATAGCTTGTAATCATGCTGGTGGTTCAGTGGTTAAGAGCACTTCCTGCTCTTCCAGAAGACTGGAGTATGAGTTCCAGCATCCACGGCAAGTGGTTCACAGCCACCTGTAACTCCAGTTCCATGGAGAACCAAGGCCTCTGCCTCCATGGAGACCACACTTGTGTACATGCATGTGCACACACATGCATGCACACACACACATTAAATTGCAGTAAAAATAAAATTTTAGAAAAATGCACAAATTCTCTTACTATACACATTTCAGATAATGCATTTTGGGTATGTGCTGTTGCTATTTGATGATTTTTAGATCTTGTCAGTTAATTTTTTAAACATAGTAGTGATCTTTTATACTCCTTAAAAGGATCCTGATTATCTAATTCATATTAGGTATGAGTCTTCCAAATTACCTCATAGATTTTGCCAATCAAGCAACAATTTTTTAAGTTTCATTTTATTATTTATTTATGTGTATCTATGTGCATGTACAAGCCCCTGTGAATGTAAGTGTCGGTATAGGCAGAAGACGGTGTCTGACCTCTGAAGCGAGAGTTGTAGGTGGCTGTGAGCCACCTGATGTGGGTGCTGGGAACCGAGCTCAGGGCCTCTGGGAGAGCAGTGTGCACTCTAAACACAGACCTGTCTCTCCTATGCGTCAACCTGTTTTTATAAGCTCTGTTTGTAGATATAGCAGATTGTCTATGGAACATGCTTTCCCTGCTGAATTTGCTAGCAAAACAGTTATTGTTAGTTCCCTAAGTTGCCTAGCAGTGGGTGACCTTTTTCCTTAGGATACTTTGGATTGGATCTCAATCATAATGCTTCTATTCTTAATCCTGGTGGCTTATGGGTATTGTGAGACCCATTCTTGACCAATGAAATCTCAAGAGATGCCTGTGGTTTTGCTCATCACTGCATTTTAAGTGTCAGGAATATCTTTTGACTCTTCCCAAGCGTTGAATCATAAATGCTGAATGAACACGAGATGCTGGAGGATTGCCCATTCTAAGTGAGAATAGCTCTTCCTGGACATTGTTTAGTTTAGATGTTATATCAGCAACTGTAACAGATGTTTTGCTGCTGATGCATGTGTGAAGCCAGACCCCAAAGGAGAAGACCCAAGAAATTCAAAGGAGTCAAGTCTAAGATTTGCCTACAGAACCCTGTGTTCTGAGCTCCGAGAAGTCTTTCTTGCTTAAGCTATTTTGGTTTGGGGGTTTCTGTCACTTTTTGCTAAAATGGACTTCACTGAAACACACTGCTAAATATCAAAACTTTTACATTTTTAACAACCTAATAAGATCCAGTTTAATACATTAATAAGTCAAATACAATGTCCTGGTTTTGATAGACTCTTCTCTTGCCTTGTGACTCTGTTGAGGCAAGATTCATTACATTCTCACATCCAGGAGAGATTCACAAAACCAATGCTTCAATTTCTTTTTTATTTTAAAGATTTCATTTTTGTTTTTAAGAATGTGTGCCTGTGTATAAGTCTGTGCACATGAGTGCAGGTGCCTTCAGAGGCCAGAAGAGGGCATTAGATCCCTTGGAGGTGCAGTTGCAGAGCAAGTGACTGAAAGGAGTACTGGGAACTGAACTTGCATTCTCTGCAAGCATAGAGTGACTTCTTAACCACTGAGCCATCTCTCCAGCCCCACATATACAACACCAGGATTCTTTTCCTCTTCATTTCTTGCTGAGGATGACCTTAAACTTCTGATCATCCTACCTTTAACTTCCAAGTGCTAGGATTATTGGCACATACCAATATGCCAGGATTACATAGTTCTGGGGCTCAAACCAACAGAGCCCTCTGAAGCATTTTAAAGTGATGCCCATTTCTGAGCAGAGGATGAGGAAACAGACTATAAAAGGATGTCACATGGTACACCCCTTTTAGAGTCAGCTTTGCTTGAATTTGCTTTTCTTCTGGACTAGGTTTCACTCTGATTCATTTTGATCTTCTATTTTCTATTTAAGCACTGTGCTTAACATATGCTATGAACATAATGTGTTTAATTATCTGCCTCTCCTGTTCGACTATGTGGACACGAAGCCGCGGTTGTTTCTGTCTAGAGCACTTAACAGAGCAAATGAGCAATGTCAGCAGTGTTTGATATCGAGAGCGAAAATAACTGTGTATGAACATGCTGGAGGAGCAATTAGGAACTAACTGTCTTGTTTTTGAGTTCATAGAATAAGACTGGGATTTGTGGCAACAAATCATGTTTTATTGTAACAAAATATGACATTTTTAACCATATCGTACCAGCCTCGACTCAGACCCCTCTGAGTGTGATGGGTCTCCTGCCATAAACACACAAGCGGAGGCTCTATGAATCTCTCCCAAGGATGCTACTCTGCAGACCCCTGTTCTGAGCGGACAGCAAGATTAAATGGACTCTTTATTCGCCTTTACACTGTGAAGCCAATCCATGTCAAATTCTGATTCTAAATGAGGTAGATAAGGGAAAACAAACTGTGGAGAGCTCCTCTTGACGTTGGCCATTGGGGATAATAATGACAAACAAATAGAAAAGTCCTTTTCCTCTTAGTGCCAAGATTCTAGCGAAGGCAATAGCTCTCAAGCAAGTAAGGAATAAACAAAGCAATTTTAGGCAGCAGCAAGTACTATGAAATATAGGTTAATAGACAGAGAATGGCTGGCATTGGGTCCACATGAGGTTAGACGAGCAGGCCCAACAAGAGCAAACATTGATGCTTTTGTAGCCTTTGTACAGAAATAAATAAATATTCAGGAAATATTTATTCCTAGCACATGAGAAGTTAATGCTATCCCTGGAAACTCTGGTTCTCTGCTTCTTGCAGATGCCGGAGAGTGAAGATGGCATGCTGATTGAAGGAGTTACAGACATTTTGGGGAAGACAACTATAGAATTAGCAAAGAGTAATATAGAAAACGAGAGGCTAGGGGTAAATATTGTAGCCCATGACAGAAGGAGGCAGCAGAGCGGTTAGGAGTGACCAGGGAAGATGTGGGGGTTGAAGGAGCTGTAAAAATGTGTCATTTTACAGTAACAGCATCAGAAAACCAAATGGTCACGATTGTATCAATGTGACAATGAGATGCCTGCTACAGGCCCCCATATTTGATCTGTTACAAATCTCTGGCATGCTTCCGTATGTAACATGTGTAATCGCAAGCTCAGGGCCCATTAATATGTGCACATGGCTCAGCAGCAGATGGCTCTCACTGTATAGACATTATCAGTGCAGATATTAGGCGCTTGGACCTCGCTCATTCCCCGTACCTACTTCCCGGACTTGTCCTCCAGGGTTACTTAATTGTAAAGGTTTGTATTATGTGAGTCAGTCTCTCTCTCCCTCTTCATCTCTCTCCCTCCCTCTCTCTCTCCCTCTCTCCCTCCCTCCCTCCCTCCCTCCCTCNCTCTCTCTCTCTCTCTCTCTCTCTCACACACACACACACACACACACTCTTTTCGAAACAATCCAAATGTGTGGTGCCCACTCCCCCTCCCTGGAGATCGAACTCACTGCCTCACAAACGTGTGCTATGGCTGAACTACGTTCTCCGCCTATGCCTTCTTTTAGGAAGAAGTGACTGGAAGTCTTTCGCCTCCACCACTGACTTGTTTATTGAGAAAATAGGCACTATTGTGAAGCTGTGCAGCCGACACTGAGCAAAGGCAACTAAAAACGGCCCCACCCCTTTCCGTGGTTATTGCAAGCAGTGCAATTGCTCCCATCGAGGTGGGACAGACAGGCTGGTGTAAGGGGAAAGCGGGACAGCCCCAGAAAGCGAGCCCACAAATGTATATGCCAGAGTTAAAACATGCGAACGAAACCAGGCACTTTTGGGGGGAGAAATGAGCACCTTCATTAACAGACACAGAGCGCTCTGATCCCTTTAAATGCTTCAACTCGGGCTTGTGTTACTGACCCGTAAGTCTTTGTCAAGAAAGAATTCTCCAAAGCAATTCTAGTTCTGAAACAGAGAGCAATCATATAAAATTTATTTAGGGAAAAAAAATGTTGCTAAAGAAGGGGGAATGTTTTTGTTATTATTTACTACTATTATCTGGTTATTCCTAGGATAATCTGATTAAGAACACAGCACACGAGGTTCTCTTCAGTTTGTGGGAGTTTCAACTTGTCATGAAGAAATTAACGGACACAATTCGGTGTCCTTGATTGCACTGTGTGAGGACAGTCTCTACCCTCTATCAGGAGTCCTGGGCATCTGAATGTCCTTCTGAAAGTATATGCTGCAAATTTACAGAAGACTGGGGACCTGCCTCCAACACTATATGGCTGGCATAAATGAGGGACCGGAGCATAAACCCCGTATTGAAGCACAGCACATTTACTGGTTCAGTCTAAAGTTTGCAGAAAACAACGAGCAACCAGATGTTGATATAATTCACATCTGGTACCGTAAAAGGGTTTTTGAGATGAGGAAGACAGGAGCCATTTTTTCCATCAGCAGCATCTTCTTAGGGCTGCACGCAGGCACCCCTGGGATAAAGATGTCAAACAGCCCGCAAAAGAAACAAACTCAGTGCCAGGTTGTGACTGTGTCAACGAACAAGATGGGAATTCAAGGCAATTACCATGATGCATTTCAAAAATTGTCAACAGTTTTTACACTGGTCAAATCTTTTAAGGAACATAAATTATGCAGCAGCCTTCCCCTCTGGCTACTTCACTGTACATTGAATATGTAGAATAAAACATGAGATTTTGCAGACATTCTTAGTCTTTTATTTTGAAATTTAGGGTTAAAAAAAAACAACAGAGTTCCCATTATTGTTATGCCATAGTATTTTAAAGAACTATTTGAGGAATGTATGAAAGTAAGATGAACTCTCCGAGAAAAGCATAACTTACTAAACAATAGTGCTAATTTTAGAGAAGTGGGTACTAGAACCTTCGGTTACATCTCTTATGCAAGCTGAAGTTCAGCTAATACGAACAGATGTCTTTGTGCTATGCCCGCAGTCTTAGATATCAGTTTGCAGTAAATAATCTGAAACTTTTTCAGATCATTTTAATAAAAATAGTATTCTAGGTTGAGAGCATAATTATTATTACCAATAGTTTTATTTTATGAATTATCTTCTTTAATATGTATAAGGAACCAAGATTGCCATTGATTTAAGGCTTGTGGAATTTTTATCTTTATTTATTTATTTATTGTCCAAATCCATTTTAAATCTCTTGGTAGGTTTTTGAATTTTTAAATCTGTTTACCAGGAAGACTTGAGGACTGCTGGTTTTGCTTCCAAGAGCATAATATAAAAATCATTTCCTATGGTTTAATTTTTATCAGCATTAAACTACTTCTAAATATATATTTATGATCATTTAAAATATTTCCTCTCATTTTGAATCTCTTGAAAAAAATCAATGTAAACAATGTTTGAGAAATATACAAATGGCAAGGAAAAGACGAATGTGGCCAGCAAATTTTCTGCACCATGGAAAAGAAAGAATTCCTCTTGAGCTTTAATTTGCTCTTTTGTCTTACGAAGGCACCTTGAAATCCCCTTCCTCCCGGCTACCCTCTTCCTCTTGGCCACCAGATGTCATGCTTTCATTGTGGATTTGAATTCCTTTGCGCTGAGGCGGATGCAGGCATCTTTTTTTATCTGTGAATGTTCGCTATTCTAAAATGATTTTTCCGTCTCAGTTCCAGTCCACAACTTGAGAACTTTATTTGAATATGAAAAATAAAGTCATTCATTTGAGCCGTTTTATGTGCGCATGTGCAGCTTCTGGTGGGAGCATTCCGATTTCAGTTTATTCTTGACTGCGTTTTATATTTAAGATTTCTTTACATTTATGATATACACCACTAACCATTTCCTTTAATAAAACTGACATGCATCTATGCCCCAAAATTTGACTACATTTTAAGCAAAATATAGGAAATATTGGTAATTTTATTTTAAGAACATCGAATATGCTTGAAAATAAAAACCAGATCAGAAAGTATTGTGTTTTTAATATAAAGCCTGCCACAGGGATATTATTTCCTCACTAACATCTACAACAGTTTCGTAAAAATTTCTAATGTTCTCATTGGATAAGTAAGCATCATTTAATTTAGTCTTTAACCTAATTTTATTGGGAAAAAAGCAGATATCAGAACACTTTGTTATTTTGCATATGCAATGATCTAAATGCATACATGTTGCTAACATATAACTTTATCCTTTCTTTGAGTTACACATAAGGTGTTATGGGTTGTGAATTAATGTGGCTCTATTACATATTTTTAAAGAATCATGACCTTTGCTTTTGTGTTCAAGTACTGAAATGAATTGATAAAAGCATAGCCTAAGAAATGGCCTCCTACCATGGTTAGGGACAGTCTGCAGCACATACTTTACATGTATTGAGATGTTCATATCTGCTTACTTGATCTGATTCTATGATGTAGAAGTTCAATGGTGTCATGAAGGATATTACTGGGGCAAGATAAACTCAGCAAAAACTATTTTCTGTTTGAATCACTCAAAAGGTAATTTTAAAAAGATGAAGCCTTTGCCCCATGAATTTAATATGTTTTAGAGTTATGGTAAACTGTAAAGTTACCAACCAGTTACACTGAGTTAAAAGGAAGGAACACAGAGAAAACAGGGCTATGCCCTGCAAGAACCTTCATTAAGCTCTGTCTCTCAACCCTGTGCAAAGCTGCCTGTCTCTGGGCTGTGAAAGAAAAGAACATGATCAACATGCCTCTGTCTTCACTCCTAAAACTCTATCTTTTATTGTTCTTCCCAGTTGGAAACTGTCCAGTCTTAGACTCGCTAAGACTATCCTTGGTGGTTCTGATTTCATTTCTGAAACTTTTTGATTATTGCTGGTTTTAGAGTTTCATTAAAAGAATGAATGTAAACAGGGACTTCATTATTTCAGCCATATTCATAGTTATTTCTCATTCCACTTTGTCGCTGTGTTTTGGGACTCTCCCACCTGGGCATATTTGCAGTTGACTCTTTAGATGCAAAAAAAAAAATCACTTTTACGAGTAAACTTCCTTCCATGTGGCCTCTTTAAGAATCTGCATGTATGTCTTAGTAAGTAAATAAAACTTAACCTTCACTTGCTATTCGGGACTTCATCCTCACTACAGTGACTATCTGAAAACTTGAATACCTGTCTAAGGTTTGCTTTCTACTCCCAAGGCCGATTTGGTTTCTTGTGATTTTACACAGGAGCTCTGCTTACAATAATGGATTCACCAGTTACTTATAACTCATGGGCTGTGCTACAGTTGTAGGAAGGCATTTTCATTGTGGCAGGTAAACTTCTCCCTCTAAGAAAGAAGGAAGGAAGGAAGGAAGGAAGGAAGGAAGGAAGGAAGGAAGGANAGAGGCATCCCCACCCCACTTCAGATTTTTGAAACCCATGAAAGATCTAGGTCATGTGGATCAAAATCCTATTACCTTTCTGAAGAGATGCCAAAGGCCCTGAAAATATGAAATCATGAAACGTATCCCATTTTGAGCAATATTTGCACAACTAAGAATAAAATCATCTCCACTCTATTTTCTCCTGTACTTGCCTTCCATGGAGTTTACAGCTGTGAAATAGCAAAGCACTGTTGAGCTGCAAGCTCTGACATCTGAGGTCTCCACCACAAAGCTTTCCAGTTTAGACCCAAATGGAAGAAACGCAGCATAGAGCAAGCTTGCTTGGTGAGTACCGTGGCATTCTTGTCTTTAAAGGCACATAAAACACCTATGCTATAAGAAAAAGAGATTCCATATATTATTCTAAAATAAAAGCCATACCTTGATCACATGAGAATGTACAGGAGACTGACGTGTGGAAACTCTGTATTTTTGGAAGCTTACGTACAAAATAAGTGTAAGAGAGTTTTTTTTTTTTTGGTTTTTTTTTCCTGTCCTATTATTTTGGGCACTTGGGAAAATAGAAACTGCCTTTTGCTTTCTTCTATTTTCTTTCAAGAGTGAAACGGTCCTTTTACTTTACAAATCAATCAACAGCTATTTTAAAAGAAAACTGTCGTTCACCTCCTCTGCCCATATCCTTTCCATTTTTGTTGTAAATATTTTCTTAAAGCAGTTCTTGGTTATGAACACGATCATTTTGTCCATGGCAGAAAAAAAAAGACACCTTCTGAAGGAAAGGTGATCCTTTGTCAAAAGGCATTTTCACGTGCCTTTGACACCGGCATGAAATAAATACAGCAAAATTTAGCACCACCCACTTAAGGCTCTCTGCTTATGAAACATAACTCATTAAGCTCATATGTCATTCCTCTCCTCCCAAGCCTCAGCTCCAGGAAGGGGTTTCTCTGAAGGGGAAAAGAAACTTGGAGTTTTCCTGTCAACCTGATCTGGCCAGTGGGAGTCTTGATCTCCCCATCCTAATATCTTCAAGTGCTGGGAAATCCAATTCATTAACTTTTCCAAATGGTTTTAAAAGTTTTCTTTCATCAGGGACCATTTCGACCTTCTTTATCCATATGAATGTAGAGATCAGAAATACAAATGACGATAGCTAGGCACTATCAGCCAGCAGTATCCCAGAAGCCTGCCCTATGTGACTATCTGCTGTAAAGACAAATTATCTTTGGGAAAAAAGTCCATATTTTAAATGAACTGTTAGGAGCCCAAAGCCATGAAGACAAGCATTTTAAGATCATAATGACACCACTTAAATGTTTTGAATCTAAAAATGAAACACAAAAGAATATTTTGAAATGCGCTCACTGTAGAATATATTTTAAAATCTACCCAGAAAATGGACTCATCTCTTATTTATTTATGTGCTTAACTGAAATACTAAAAGTATACCAAAATCCATCTGCAAATTTTAGCATAAAATGATTGTCCTCAAAACTATGGGAGAAACATTTTTAAAAATGTATTTGCTGAAACAAAAATGACTAAAATTTGCATGTATTTCTCTACCGAATAGATCCATTAATATTTAGAATATTATTATAGAACATACTTTGAGTGTAAAGGACAGTGGTCATTAACCAATAATGATTCTTAGATGGCACTTTTATTTATAACACATAAATACTTGTAGCCATTTGCAGCAGCAGAATTGTTTCATGAGCCAATATGAAATATTGCTTTCAGACAGTGTCTTTTTCAGTTCAAATTTAGGATGCACTGGAGTTTTTAGGATATAGTGAGTAGTTTGGAGATCTGTTAAATTGAGACAAATGAAGGTTTATTTTTAAACCTATCTATGCTTATGGGTGATGACACTGAATTTTTCAGAGTTAGAATTTATATTTTCTCAAGTTTCACATAGATGTATTATATCAAAGGGGAGAGATGAATAAACTAGAAGTACTTCAAATATTTAAAACAAAAGGCAAATCATTACTCTTTCTTTGTCTTAATCAAATATGACTTAAGGTAGGACAAATTAGTAAGTCTCTATAGGTGACAGCTTTAAAAGAAAAAAAATTAAGTCTACAATCGATTTGAATGACAGTTTAGTGAGAGCCATCATAAAAATTTATCAAATACTTTAAAACCTGATCTATAATTTTCAATGGTATGGTAAGATAAAATTTTTAGAAGTCATCCCATTCCTATTAGCTTTGTTTGTACCTTTTGACACTTAGAGGTTAGACGTCATAAATTTCACTATGTTATAGATTTTCTGAAAGTAAAAATCTTACAAATGTCCTGATATTCTAAGCAAACAGACATTCCAAACTATATCTGTACATAGATTGTCTTTGGGGGACATGACTAAACAAATCAAAGCTATGGCTGGAAAGTTCTGTGTGATAGGAAGTTTCCCATTGAGTGATGAAAAAATATATCTTTCTTTACATGGGTTTATTTTCATGCTTGGTACAGAAAGCATCTCCACATGGATGCTTGTTAGTCTTGTAAAAAAAAATCTCTCCAAGAATTTCCAAGATCTTGAGATCTTGGCTCCCGCTACTCCTATATGTGAGTGATTAACAAAGATGCATGGGGCATAAGCTCACTAAGTAGCACTTGGGATAAATACGAACTTTCCAAACTCTGGGGTGTCTTCTATCTGCCCCCCTGTCCCTTTCTGTGACTGGAATGTCCCACCTTCCCATCTTTATTTTCTCAACCTTCTCTCACCAGACCAAAGAATCCGTGTGGGTAAGTTAGCAACCCAGAAATTTTTGTAAGACTAGTTTATAAGAACATTAATTTATTTGGAGTGTTAATTTTGATAGTTCACTCTGTCTGACCTTGTTACATTTATAAATCCCCCCCCCATGCACACAGGTACACAACAGAAAAAGAAAGGGGGGGAGAGAGAACCCTTTGAAGGACAACTTCAACATCGCCTTCTGAACTTGCAACCGTCAACTTTAAACACTGGCTTGTTTCTGGTGAATACATCGTAAGGGTTTTTGTTGTTGTTGTTGTTGTTGTTGTTTGTTTGTTTGTTTTTTCTTTGCCCCGGGCCCCTAGGTATGCTCCAGGTCTTGCTGTGTTTTCTTTCTCACTTCCCACCACAATGCTAGTAAAGTGGAACTTAATGTTTTGATAACTTTCAAGTCCAACATATTTCGTTTTAATGACCATCTCTTGAACAGAATTTAAAAAAAAATAACATGCGGATAGTCACCCACCCCTAAAGACGGTTTAAAAATTTTCCCTCATTTGCATAGCGAGATTTAATTTCCATCTCTTAAATATGACGAATTGCTGAGATTTTCTTCAGTTAATGCCTTTAACAGCTCCCAATAAACTTCATTAATCAGGCAAGCTCCGGCCCAATGTGTAGCCTAGAAGCAGCTAATTTGCTTGATGAGACCCCGACTTTAGTGAATAAACAGGTGTATAATCTGAGGGCTTTATGGTCTTAATTACAGTCTGATCAGTTCAGCGGTTGGCGGGCAAAAGAGAAAGGAAAAAGGCCTGGGGCGGCGGGTCTCTTTTCCTAAAAGAGGAGGCAGCCATACTCATCCTTACACTTCAGCCACTGTCCTCCATGCCTCCTCTCCGCCTGTTTCCTGCCTTCCTTTCTCGCTTCTGTTTTTCACCAAGGCCTTTCTTCCTGCGGCCCCTCCTGCAGCCGCTTCCCCTGCTCTCCCCCAAAGCCCAGCTGGCTTCTCCCATCTCTGGCTGCGCACCTTCCGGAGCTGCAGGGTCACTTTGCTCCCGGCCTCCTCGGCTGCTCCCTCTTCCCCCCACCTCCCCTCCTCGGCTCTGCACCCTCCCTGTCACCCGTGGGCCGCCTACAAAATCACTTCAAGGGCAGTGGAACTTGAAGGACGAGACAAAGCTTGGGCATATGGTCCACTCTCCAGATGTTGCCTTTCTTCTTCCCAGGCCCACCTCCCCCTTGCCCGCTGCGGGTGCAGCCCCGCGCCCCTTCGGCCAAGTTCACCGCCCGGGGAGAAGCGGCTTCCTTCAGGTTAAGTCTTTTGTTTCTCTGGCCTCCGTTCTCAGCTGATTAGGGCCGCCAAGTCGAGATTTCCTGAGCCGAGTGATTGGTGTTTAACTCTGCAAGGAAGGGTCGTCTTGTTCGTGAACAGGACTTGGGTGCAGAGGAGAGATGCGGAGAGGCGGGGTGCTGCCCCGGGACAGGCAGGATTCTGCGGGGTGGCCCGGGGCCCTGGCTGTCCCAAACTGTGGTCTCCAGGCGCTGGCACCCACGTAGGGGCGCGGGCCTGGGTGGGTGGTATACCCGTGCTGCAGATCACAAGAATCATCCCAAAGGAAAAACGGGACTCCTCTCAGATCGGCGTCTTGGGGACCTCAGTTCCCGCTCACTCGGGTGCGTCCTGGCACCTCCGGGCCCCGNNNAGTGCCTCTCGCCTGTTAGGTGACCCCAGTGGAGCAGGTGGGAACTTCGTGCCTTGGTGAAGTGACAGTCCTGCGAGAGCGCTCTTGGTGGGCATGGGAAAGAGCTGGGCAGGCAGCGACCTAGCGCACCCCGGACATGGCAGGAGCATCCAAGCTCCGGACTGTCAACCGGGTCTCGCTGGCTGGGTGGCCAGCTGTTTGGCTCCTTGGTTTCTGCCAGCCAGACACTCCCCCCCTCCCCCGGTGTGGTCAGCGCGTGACCCCTTGCTGAGCCAAACTGCTTTTGGTGGAGAGTCACGCACATGCGGCCACAGCAGCTGGCTATTCCGCGCCCAGCCTCCACCTTCTTAGCGGTGATGGATCCGTGAGCTCCCAGAGCCAGCGCCTCCCCACAACCCTATCAGCTGCCTTGATCTCTGCAGAACCACCCAACTTTCCTGGAGACAGGTCAACAAAAGAGTAGGGAGCGTGGATCTTCCGAAGGCAAACAATGAAATAACCGAGAAGCCTGTTTGCAGACACATTACCCTGAACCCGATTGCCCAAGAACAAGCCACCGCGCAGGCAGCCGCACTCCTCTTATTTTGTGTATTTTTATTTTGCTTACATTGAAGAACGGTGGGAGAAAAAAAAATGCTGCGTAGGAAAAATCAAAGGGCAGCCGCAGTCTCTTCTACTCATTTTCTTTTTCTTAGAGGTCTGAGCATGTCCGGATGTCCTGTATAAAGTCATCCCCAGTTAAAACAACAATGCAAATTCTAGACCCGGAAAGTGAGATTACACATGCAGACTTTGTTTATTGTGCTGCCCCCATCTCGGTGATTAGGCATTGTCGATGTTTCCGATTTTATTTAGACTTGATCTCCAATCTTCAAATAGCTAGTGTTGGTATTTTTAAAAAGTATTTAGTCAGTTTAGGAATTTAAGCTCAAAGTATATAAACCACAGACACAATAAAACCCACTATCAAATACTGTATTCTTTTGCAATAGAAAACATAGTTCTATGACCAAAGGAAATATTGGCTGCCGTGGTAAAGACGTTTTACAACGTATTTTTTTTCACCTGACATATTTTCTTTAAGTGGTTGAATTAGCAGAAAATTATTTAAACTGTCCATGTTACAACTGCAACTTCTTCAAAAGCAGATCATGGCAATAAATTAAACCATTAAAATATCTAGACTGCTATAGTAAATCAAAGGTTTCCAGAAAAAAAACCTAGCAGGATAGAATTAAAAATTAAAAAA
The DNA here is from genome assembly GCA_001685075.1 of Bramus lutescens. Taxonomy (NCBI): domain Eukaryota; kingdom Metazoa; phylum Chordata; class Mammalia; order Rodentia; family Cricetidae; genus Bramus; species Bramus lutescens. Next base: position 105,752 of record LOEQ01005062.1, on the reverse strand, counting down.
ATATTTTTTTCTGCTTTTCTAAACTTAATCATTTTGGAAAATAGATGGTCCTTGGCCTATGTTCGTTTTTCTTTTGTGTGATCATAAAAGAATAAATGTATTGTGGCTGGGTGAGTGAGACATTTCCTGAAGAATGGCCACACCAGCATCTTCTACTTACCTCAACTAAATTACAGCTTAATAAGATCCAGTCTTGCTGTGGATGCTCTCATACACCTGAGCGGCCAGGGCATCTTACTGCCTAATTTCTCCTTTGTATTATGTCTTGATAATGAAAATACATTATTATTTCTCTTTTAAAATCCCTCTTTGCCCCCTCCCATGTCCAAGTTCTGAAAATTCTCACACCAGCCCAGAGAAATACAAATGCAGAAAGCGCCAGGCGAAGCAGGCCCAGTGTTCAGCACTCAATCATCTCCTGTCACAGGTGCAACCACTATGCATTACCCCGCCATGATTGATAGAGTGGGTTTGCTTAGACTGGGGGAGCCAAGGAGGCTCAGATGGGGTCCTCTCATTTGGGCTCCATTTCATGCTACCTGTGGGGAGAAGGAAATTCTTTGTGGGGATTGGTTGTTTAGCGAGTTTTAAATTTTACTTCCTCGTATATAATAGAAAGGTCATATTTCCTAAAAGCAAAGTGTAGCTTTAAGGTTGATCTTAGGGAAAACTTTAAGCTGGGGGAAAACAAAAGGGGCCAGTCACCGCACAATAGACCTTGTTACATGCAGCCCTGACATGGTATGGAATGCACCTGCAGGCACGTTTCTTATAATCGTATTAGTAATTACTACCTTTTAAATCCAGTGTACAAACAGAAAAATAGACAAATTGCCTTGTACGTACTTCGACCAATATTGAATTGATAGTTGTATCAGAAGGCTCAACAGAGGAGTTAATGTCATTATGAATTAATTTACTAGATGTTGAATTGTGGTATTATATTCCATTCAGTAATAAACAGAATCCTTGACTAACATCCAGTTACAGTTTAACATAAAAATGCAAGGAAAAAAAGTAGACTCTTTATCATCTTACATTGTGGCCATACCTCATTTTAGCTGGGATGAAGATTTTTCTATGTTTGCTTTTGTTATGATCATCTAAGATCTTAATTAATGTAAGATCAAGGCTGACAACCATCACACCCGTGTTATGTAAAACTATAAAATCCTCTAAGTCCTTCGTCTCTTTTTGAAATGGCTAAAGGCAAAATGATTTGCATAAGGAGATCTCAGATTTTAAAATGTAAAACTTATTTCATTGGGATTATTAAGTGGCTTTCAGTGATGCCCACAGATGTTCAAGTCCCCACTACAGTGCTTTAAGATTGTTCTTGTGAGTTTTTTAAACACAGCCTAATCGATTGTTTAAAATGATAGAACTGGGGAATTAAATGACTTTTTAAATGTTCCCTTTTTTGGCAGTTAAAAAGCTCTTTTATATCTATTTTTTATTTTATAACTGCAGCAAACAATATTGTTTCTCTGAAAAATTCTGCCAATTAAATTATGATCCCAAAATGTGCATTTTAAAAAGCTGATGAGTGATGCCCAGGCAAAAGGAGGGCCAAGCATTGTAGCTCAAACATCTGCTAGAAAAGGGGCCACATTTATAAGGAATTTTCCTTTCATTTGTTTTCCCAGTGATTGAGACAATCTGGCAAGCTCAATAGTTAAAAAACAAAAAACAAAACAAACAAACAAAAAAAACCAATCTGGTAGCTCAAATCATCCATCATTTGGGGCAAAAATTTACATAACAAGCATTTATAAAGATGCAGTAAATATAGCAAATTTCTCCTTTTCAAGCCATATCAGACTGAGAAGGGATATGAAAATTTAGATGTTTCTCAGCAAACTCTCAACATCTAGGAAGTTCCTAGAAATTGCTGCACACAGTGCTAAGCCAGTGTCTGCACAGATGCAACTGTGGAAAATTGTGTGCAAGTTCAAACACTGTCCATCATTATGGTTTTTTTCAGCAATTTTAAAAAGCAGGAGTTGAAATATTCAGATGGTTCTTAATCATTTTTGCTGTTAGCAAAGTGTTTTGTAACGAAGATGCTATGTTAAAGCACACACCACTTTGTGGCAATTAGCATTCGGCTGTCCTGGATTCATAGTTAACTCTGCCCATTTTGCTTTATGTTAACTACCAAGGAATAATAGTTATGAAGTATTCATGATACAGAATATTCCTCCAGCATTTGATTTACCATCAGATGAAAAGCGGCCTCAGAATGACGGCACCGCAGTGAGTTTGTAATTGAAGAAGAATCTCCTGAAAGTGCACACGAAACTTGTTGTTTCCTGGAATGCCAGTGGGTTTCTGGTTCACACTGAATCACACTCACAATGCTAAATTAACAAAAGACTATTGCTGGTTAAGTGAAATAGAAACTTTGTGAGGTGTCAAAATAAAATTTTATTGGTGCTGGGTGTAAGCACATGCCTGTCTGCTCTATGCCAGGTAGGTACAATTTTATCTAAATATTGATCTGGTTTGTAGATGGAGCTCAGTGGAAGAGTGCTTGCTTCTGGCCATAAGGCCACTCTGGAAGGACCCAAAGTGGACAGGGCTGATTTCTCAATAGCCGGTGATGTTGCTCAGTCAATAAAAGAATCTATACCTTCTGCCTTTCAAAGAGAAGTGTGCACTTACACACATGCATGCATGTGCAGATGTAATGGGATTTTTCAAAGGACAATGTCAGGACATGTGGGAGAAAGGGAAAAAAAGGAGAAACAATGTGAGGGAATATGAAAACTGAAATTTGAATGATGCTCTCTACCAGCTTGGGCAAAAGCACTCCAGCTGCTTGTTTATACATTGGGAGGGTAGCAGACACCAACTGCTGTGTCTGGAATTCTCTGGCTCAAAGCAGCGTGGCACCTGTACAAATGCATCTCCAAGTGAGTGCAGTGACGCAGAGGGACAAAGACCTAGGAGAAGACAGCCACTATTGAGGTCTCTAGTGGAAGACACGATGTCACCTGTACATTGTCTCCCTTTCCCACCAGTAGACCTCAGCAGAGTGACTCTTTAGAAAGCGTAACGTTTATTAACTATCTGAGAATTTCTTACATGCATACGGTCATAGCCCTCCTTCATTTTTCTTCTCATCTTCCCACATCCACACTCACCCCTTTCTCCTTCCAACTTCATGTCTTTATTTTTTTTTTGAGTAATCCACTCGGTCCAGTGTTGTTCCCCATGTGTGAGGGGGTTTGGTGCCATCCACTGAATTTAGCAGACTGCCAGGGACCACAACTCTTAAAGAAAACTCTCCTCCCCTAGAAGCCACCCGTTGTCAATAATTCCTTAGCTAGGGATGGAAGCTCGTGAGTCCCTCCCCCTCTGCGCTAGAATGTTGACTAGTTTGGTCATGGGAGTGTTTTTGTGCTGGGGTTCATGGGTTCAGTGTCCTGTTATATTTTGCTCCAGTCCCCCATAACCTCTAGGTCTCTTGGTTTTTCTTTTCCCTCCTCAGTGCCAGTCCCTGAGTCTTCCAGGAAGGGGGTGGGCATAGGTCGATCTGTTTGTAAATGGGACTAGAGTCACTATTTTTGTTTAGCGTCTTACAGCTTTGTTCTTTTTTCTTTTAGAATTCCAGACATGTATACAATGAACTAAAGCTCTATCTATCCCTCCTCCAATTTGCCTGTTCCCTGATCCACCCCACCAACTACCTCCCGACTTCATGTTCTCTTCCTTTTTAAAATTTTTTCCTTTTCTTCGTTTTAAAAATAATCCACTTAGTACTGCCCATATGTGCAAGGGTGTGGAGTTATCCATGGGCCCACGAGCAACTTACCAATGAACATACCCCCAAAGAAGTTATGATTTTCTCTCCCCCAGTATCAATCAACTGCCAATAGCTCTTCAGTTAAATCTGGGGTCTCTTGAGCTTCTCCCCTAAAGCCTGGCTTGGTCCTGTGCATATCTCATTCAGGCAACTTCAGCAATTGTGAGTTTGTGAGTCCACGTTACATCCAGAAGATAACATTTTGCAATGCTCTTTCCCCATCCTCTGGCTTCAACTTCCTTCTGTTTTCTCTTCTGAGATATTCTCTGAGCCCTGGCATGTACCTTCCAGCTAAAATTTCCTCCCTGCAAAATGTACATGAAGCTTGTAAAAGCAGACTTGCACAGTGGTTTATTACTCATGATAAGCATGTATATATCTGCATGTGTGTGCGTGTGCCCACACGCATGCATTCGTATATGGGTAGTTCTTCAATGACAGCAGTATATATAGTCATATCAAGGAAACAGAAAAGAAAGAACTTGGTTGTCTCTCTGAGAAAAAGACAAATGACACATAGCCAAGTGATCGCTGAGGTGCCCATTCAACCCAACAAAGAACTCACTTCAGCTAAAATGTAGTCTAGAGAAATTATTGGAGCTCCCATTCTAGACCTTGGAAACAATCTGGGTGTATTTAGGCAGAAGTTTGATTTTGCAGTTATCCAGTTAGCTCTGTTGTCTCAGTTGGTCATCACCTGGCCTGGGGTTAAAACTGAAACAAACAAAAAACCTTGAGCATCCCACTCTTCGGAAGGAGATCCGGCTGAGTGCCATTCAGATCTGTGCTGCTGCAAGGGTGTTGTGCGGTTATTCAGCCTCAGCAACAGCTTTACCACAAGGGCTCTAGCCCACACTCCCTCCAGGGACCCAGGGACCTGTATATTCCCAAGGTCACAGCTGTTTCATCTGCATGACAAAGACGGAAGAGCTACAACAAGCAGTGCCATCCTTTCTTGGAAACATTTTCTTCGACTGCTGACTATTTCAGGGAGGTTCCAACCAGAGCCAGTTCTGATTCAACATCTGAAACAAGTATAATGTTTTGAAGACAAGAAATCTGTTGGAATTAAACTCGATGGGTACATAGTTTGCCTATCAGAGTCTTTAGTGGTTAGACCAGCTTCCTACGTTCATTTTGATTGCATAAGGTGTGTGTTAAGTAGCTATATTTTCACGTAATAAGTATTGGTTGGTCGTCACAAACCACCTCTGTGTTTCTGAGGTCCTCTTGTTGAGGACCTAGCCTCAGCCTCTCTGCGCATCTGTCTCTATTTTCCTCTCCCTCTTTTAGGGCACTGTGTGTATGTGTGGAGTGGGTAGGTTCTTGTGGTACACATGTGGACCCAGGGAACAACTTCCTGGGGTCATTCCCCACTTTCTACCTTTATTTGGGTTACAGGATCAAACTGAGGTGACCAGCTCAGTGCTGCAAGCACCTTTACCTGCTGAACCACCCTGCTCACCCCACAAGCTTTTGTCTTCCTTCCTTCCTTCCTTCCTTCCTTCCTTCCTTCCTTCCTTCCTTCCTTCCTTCCT
>LOEQ01005062.1:30440-84411 GCA_001685075.1 Bramus lutescens | reverse complement strand
CCTCAGGAGCCCATCTGTCCCTGCCTCCCAGTGCTGGGAGCCCAGGCAGGCACCACCACACCAAGGCTTTTTCTCTTTTAATGTTTTTTGAGATTATAATATAATTACCTTACTTCATCTTTCCCTTTCCTTCCTTATCTAACTCCTCCCATATGCTCTTCCTTGCTGTCTTTTAAGTTCATGGCTTCTTTTTTCATTAATTGTTGTTATATATATATATNATATATATATATATATATAAATGTATAGACACAACCTTTTCAGTTTGTATAATATCACTTTTGTAAATACATATTTTCAGGGTTGGCCAGTTGGTATTGGGTAATGGATTCATGTTCCCTTTCCTGGGGAAGGACTATCTCTGCTGCTATCAGCCTTCCCTCGTTGTCTGCATTCTCTGGGTAGGGCTGAGGCATCCTGGGCTTCCTTCCTTCACCCCAACCCGTCCCCATTCCTGTCCACATTAGCATGACTGTCCCTGTCCTTTTTGGGAGACTTTATGGGCGTCGCTTCCCACATGGCTAGAGACAGGATTTCACAGGAGACTCACTGTTCCTCTGGCTCCTAGAATCTCCCTGTCCCCTCTTCAGCAACATGCCCTGAGCACCCAAGGTGCAGCAGTTGTCTTGTAGATGTGGTAGATGTGTCATTTGAGACTAGGCTCCACAACTCTGCATTTTGATTAGTGGTGGTGCTTGTATAACGGACTCCATTTTGCAAAAGTAAGTTTCCTTTATAGAGTTATTTGTGGGTTTACGGACAAACATTTAGGATGTGGTCATGCATTATGCTGCTTTAGAAAAGCGGTGCACACCAGGCTTTTTCTGACATGGATCTGAACTGATGTCCTCAGGCTTGTGCAGCCGTTGCTTTACTAACCAGAACTTCCCCCAAACTCCACACTGCTCATTTTATCAATGCCTAGTCATCAGCAATATTCATCTAAACTGGAACCTTCTTCCTCTAGCTTTCCTCAGAAATTTTAACCCCACCCCACCTTATTTTCAAAGGTTACAGAACCCATGTCCCTTTCCCACTCCCAGGGACTTCTTGGGCAATATTTCGCATGAATATATACATGCGGTATACATTCAAACAGATTCATACACAGGGCAATCTGGGAAAGTGCAAGGCTGATTTCGATCTTAGGGCTTGCAAAGAAAAATATGGAAATGTTAGAATGTGTGTCATTCGATCTATTCTTTATGTAGAAATGTGTTGGGGGTGTTTTGGAGGTTTTTATTCAATGCCTATTCTTTCTTCAATTTTTAAAAAAATCATTTTATGCATTTAAATATGATGTGTGTATGTGGTCTGCGTGTGTGTATGTGTTGGGAGTTTGTATATGGAGGACAGAGGACAACTCTGTGGAGCAATTCTCTCCATTCACCTTTACCTGGGACTCAGGGATGGATCTCGGGCTTCATACTTACTCAGCAGACATCTTTACCCTGAGCCATCTTACCAGGCCTCATCCAAGACCTGTGATACTTCCTTGTTGCATTCTGGGTTAGTCTGTGTGTTTCAGTTTGCAGCTTAGAATGAGCCTCTCCAATGAAGACTATGCCTTCATCACGTTTGGTTTGTGTTTGCTTTGCCTGACAGTTTGGGTTGTTCAGAAAAACATTAGAGTGAATGGGATATAATTTGATTTGATTATATAAACAGAATTTTTTCCTCTCTTACATCACTTTGATTTTTCTAGCCACCCTTTAAGCAACATTTCCACATCCTCTCGACCTCTGTAATCACCGCAGCTGCAGGCCCTCCATCCCTAAAGCTGCGCGTTTGTTTGTGGACTTGAGTTTAGACGATGATTGGCACATAATTATCAATGACCAGAAAAGAATGGACTGTGATTTCAGAACCATTTTCTCAAAGTAATTGAATGATTTTAATCAAGAAAATTTCCCAACTGCAGGATCTCTAGTAAACATGCTATGGTAACCATTGACAACCAGAATAAAAACTGAGTTGTTAGGGTCGGTCCCTTGTGCCTTCCTAGCTCCTTTCCGCTCAGCTGCCAATCACCTCCAATGATGTGTTTTATTCTTTCTCTCATCTGAAAAATACTTTTAAAAAGATCTTTAGGTAAAACCATCAAGATATAAAGGTAATGAGTATTTTCATTTGAATAGGAAAAAAAAGGCCTCAAAATTTTAAAGGAAGGACTTTAAACATGAAGCTCAGCGTGTGAATCAAATGTCTTTGTTGGACAAACACAACTACGTGGTCCTGGGAAAGGAATCCAATTGGGAATCAGGAGACTAGGGTCTCTCAGACTTGCTCATTGCTGTCATTTTTTGTTTTGAGACAGTATTGTACACTGTAGCTTAGGTTGGACGCAAACTTGAAGCAATCCTTCTGCCTCGACCTCCCAAGTTCTGGGATGATGGAACTGTACCACCATGCCTGGGCTATAGGCCGTCATTGCAAGTGGACAGGCAGTTTGTGTCCACCCTTCAGAATGCATGTGCTGAGACCTAAGCCCATTCTAATGCTAGTGAGACTTGAGACTGTCTGAAGACAATTAAGGAATGAGGATGAAGTCCTCGTAGATAATATTGGAGCCCTTATAAGATGCTAACTAGCTCTTTTCCCACGTTGTGAGGAGCTGGGAGTTTGTAGCTTAGAAGAGAGCCTTCAGTAGAAAGGTTAGACTGGCCCTGACCTCAGACTTCAACTCTCTAGAACTATGAAAATAAACTTGTGTTGTTGATAAACCACCCTGGCACTTTGAGACTAAGTATGACATTTGGGTCTTTGACCATGCCAGGCGCTAGGGATGTGTCATAATCGGGCTGGCAGGGCTTTTGTTTGTCAGTGTTCATAAAATAATGGTGAATGAAGCGTCTGAAAATACATATGTCATCTTAGAAACACTAAAACATGTTAAGGGTGATGTTTAGCAATGTATACACAAACATGTCAGCTCTTCGTCACGTCCCTCTCTACCCCCATGTACCGTCATTGTATCCATTAGATTTCGTGGTTCATGGTAGATGACCCAAGGGGCTCAAGTTTGGAATCCTGCAGGAAAGAGGCATTAAGATTTTTAGGCAAAAATGTTTCTATCCAAACAGATGACTGCAAACACTGATTTAACATACTATTTATCTTTAAAGAATTATACGAATTTCTTGGAATATTTTTCTGGGAAAACAATTTCTACATCTAAAAAAAAACATTTAATGAGGAGAAGTGCACTAGCTTCTACACACACCAAGATTGTGGCAACTGCTTCACCTACAGTGATTTATTCAATGCTTGAGCTTGTCAGGACCCCGGAATCGTCACTCTGTGACATAGCAAAGCCTGTAGTAAATATTCTAGCTTAATGGGTAACAAGTAGGAAATCTCAGATGAGATGCTACGAATTCTGTAGAAGCAGGGCAAATTTGAAATTCTCACACTAAAAAAAAGCAACATTTGGAATTAAAAGTTAGCTCAGTGGAATTCATGAAGATGGGACACAGGAAAACCAAGGCAAAACAGAAGTCACCAGTACAGAAAACACATTAAGAAAAATAAACAGAGACTCAGGGAGCTGAAGGAGAGTACCAGGGTTTTAAAATATGTAGCTGTGGGCTTGAGGACTCAGTGGGCAAAGGTGCGTTCTGCCAAGCCTGGCAATCTGAGTTTGATCTCCAAGACCCACATGGTGGAAAAAGAAAGTTAGTTCCTCCAAGCTGTTCTCTGAACTCTGTTGGCATTGTGGAGCATTTGCACACACATACACACACACACACACACACACATGCACAAACACACACACACTTAGATTTATATAGTCTTATATAAGATGAACCCCTTCACCGGTTATTGAATACCAATTGTTCAGTCCTGAAATCATATACATCTAAGTTACACTAAATGAACTGAGCAAATTGTATTTATTTGTGTGTGCATGCACATGTGTGTGTGCAACAAAAAATTAAAGCAGAGGGAGCTCACACAATGGGTGTCAGTGAACGCTACCAGCCAGGGGTCAGTTTTTCTCCAGGAGAGCCACTTGTCAAAGCGTTTACCAGCCAGAGCTGGTTATGTTCCTTAGTGGTAAATCATTTGCTTTGTATGTACAAGGCCCTGGGTATGATCCCCTGACACTGAAAAATAAGCAAACAGTGAAAAACCCAAACAATCAAATAAAAACGCACCTTAGCTTATCACTGCACAGTAGGTGCAGGAACAGAGCCCTGAGAGTGATGGACAACTTCTCCACAGACGCAATGCAGACAAAAGAAGATTAAGTGTAACAAAGCACTACAAATCTAGGGGAAGGGGATACTTTTTCATTGCTGGTGGGACTGCAAACTGGTACAGCCCCTATGGAAACCAAACGTTGATCTACTAAAAGATCCAGCTGTATGACCCTCTGGCATATCCTCCAGAGGAATCTCCATCTTACTACAGAGATACTTGCTCATCTGTGTTCATTGATGCTTTATTAATAATAGCCAAGAATTGTAAAAATCCTAGATGTTCATAAACATATTTAATGAATATGTGGTATATTTACACAATGGAATATCATTCATCTGTTAAGACAAAAATGGCATTTGCTGGTAATGGATGCAGATATAAACAATCATCCTGAGTGAGGCAATTCAGACCCCAACAGACCAATATTGCATGTTTTATATATATATGGATGTTAGTTTTTAAGTTTTAGATATGTGTATTTTAATTAGAAGAACCACAATAAATTACTTAGGTAGCTAAGGTCCAAGTCAGAGAAGGGGAGTTTCCAAGGAAAGAGAACTAGAATACAGCATTACAAAGAGATACGGGGGAAATTGGAATAGGAGGGTTAAATGGAGCAGGGGAAGGGAGAGCAGAGGAAAGGAAGAAATATGGGAAGAGTCAACTAATGCTAAAGGCCCTTTGAAAAGAACTATGAGAAACTACTACTGAACAAACAGATAGACACACACAAAAGGAGTTTAAATGGAATCGCCATGTAAAGAGGGTGACAATGACCCAACTTATTCCACCAAGTGAAACCCCTGTTGAGTCATTGTCCAAAAGCATCCTACAGACTCCCCCAAATATCACAGATTATGGTTACTGCTGTCATTTGCCCTCTGCAACCTGATGGTAAGGTCCTATTGCTAAAGATGCCACTTACTTAGACCATCAAACATAGAGAAATTGAGCTAGAAGATCCAGCCCCTACTGACTGGAGTTCATGGTGCTGGAAGGTACTTTGCAACTCTATCAGAGAGGAGAAAAGTAATCATTAATATCACCGAGCTACAAACCCTATAGCTTGCAAGAGGGATCTGTCTCCAAGATAGGCTGGTGTGATAGTGGTACAAGTGTTATGGGGGTAGCCAACCACTTTCTGATTGGATTTAAGGCTCATTCCATGAAATGGAACTTATCTGACACTGCTAAAGTGGCCAGGAATCTGATACTAGATAGGCCATGGGCACAAGGGGGTAACCTACTACTATTACCCTGCTAAAGGAACATTGCAGTAAATTGAATCCTAATGACATATTACCATACCCGTAGATCAGCACATTACTCAACACTCATCTTAGACACTTCTTCTTGCTGTGAGTGGTAATTAACAGACACCCACTACCAGACAATGTACAAACTGTGAGAGACTTTGGAATACTCATCCCTAAGTGGGGTGTCTTTATCAAACCCCTTCCCTCAAGGCTTAGAGATTTATGTAGAAGAAGAGGTGGAGATTCTAAGATCCAGAGGTGATAGGTGGTGCCAAGAAAAGAGCATCCTCTTTTAACAGGACTGATACACGCATCAACTTAGAGAGACGGTGGTAGTATGCCCAAGACCTGCATGTATTGAAACCAGAGAAAATCCAAGTAGAGAAAAGAGCAGGTGAGCACCAAATCCCCCCCCCGACCAATAACTACTTGCTATTGATATCTGCTATTGATTGAGAAGGAAATCAGTTTTTCTCAGTGGAGTGACACTGGGTATACAACCACATTCTAGGGGAGGCCACATACTCAAGAGCAGTTGGCCAATACAAAATGGACGCCATGTGTTTCTCACTCTTTTGGGTTTTGTACTTCTTGTCTTAGTAGTTTTGTGTTTGTTTTGATTTCATTTTTTGGTGTTTGGTTTTTATTTGAGAAAGAGAAAACATGAAGTTAAGGGAGCTGGGAAGGACATGGGAGGGAAAAGAATAGGTCCAAAATATATTGTCTGAAATTTTTTAACTAAAAAATATAAATGAAGGTAAAGGGTAGATATCTTTGAATATGAAAGCTAAGAGCCTTAGGCATCGGATGACCTGTGGTGCTGTAATGTACACTGCTCTTGTGTGGCTCTTGAGGTTGAATGGAGCATCATAAGAAAAAGAGAGATAAGTACATCAATGGGTACTCATGTAATTATGAAATCAATTTTCTTCATGTCAAATTCTGTAAAATTAAGTAGAGTATTTACAACAATGGAAGGCTTAGAACATATGTAGCTAATGTATACAACAACAATTGCACAGAATTTTGGAAGAGCCTAAATGGAAATATGGCCTTTAAGATTCCTACATTACATATGTAGTCAATAATATCAAGTTCAGATAAACCATAAATAAAGAGGTAAATTGAAATCTCTAGAGAAATCAGTATAAAATGAAACAGTGGAGTGGATAGATTGGAATACCAAAATACTATTTGATTAACAAAATGACTCAGAATATAGTCAATAAGAAGACAGTAAAAATATAAAATCATATATACTTATGTTGTATACATTATATGCAAATAGAATAAGCATTTTAATTCCAAGAGGAAATCACCAGACAATAAAATAAGACTGATCTATTCATGACCCACACAAATACATTTCAGAAAGTAAGATACAAACAGTCTGAAAGCAAAGGGATAGAAAACACGAAACAAATGAATCTTAGAGGCAGTGTCACAACAAAGACTCAACTCATCTAGAAGACGGCAATCTCCAGTGTGTATGAACCTAATAACAATCCTTCAAAAGGTTTAAAGCCAAAGTAACACAGAAAGATAAGGTTCACACTGGAGCTGAGGATTTTAGTGTCTTTCCCAGTAGCTAATAGAATGAACACACTTATAAAAATGCAGATTGAAGCCATATTCTCAATTTATTAAATCTAAGTCACCTACAAGCATAACTATCCACTAAAGAACACATCATTTTTGAGAGTTCATACACTGCTCACTCAGATAAATGGTATACAAGGCCATGAAACATGTCAGCAAGATAATTCCAATTATACTCATACCCTTAATAATTAAATATTGATAATAAATACCAGAATAACGTCCCAAAATGTGGAATTGGATGGCATGTACTTCTAAGCAATTTGCAGGTCAAAAAAGAAATAATGGGAAATTTTAAAAGTGGGTTTGTTGAGTGACTAAGATCATATGAGTCAGGAAGGACATACTGAAATGCGTGGAGAAGGGAGTTTTTGCTTTAAAATATTGCTACTGACTTAATGTTCTAAAACCACTGTCTAAGCTGGCACCCTAAGATGAAAGCAAAAGAGACACAAAAATCAAACCCAAAGTAACTAGAAGAAAAATCATAAAGCTAAAAATGAAAACCAACAAAATATAAATCAAAGGAAAAAAATCAAGGAGTCCAAAGGTGATGCTTTTTAAATATTCGACGAGCAAACTTGTAGCCAAGCTGATCAAGACAAAAGGGAAAACAGCATTTACCACTGCATAAAGCTTCTCACCACAAATCCTACAGTATGTTTTTAATTTCGGGGTGTTCCTCTAGGAAGTAATACACATGTTACCATATCCATGCTGATTTATTTCTAGTGGGCCAGAAAATGTTATTCCATTATGACACCCATTCCTTCATCTTTTTACATATTTTTGCAATACCTATGAAATGTGCATATATATTATAATCATATATAACAAGCTCATGCATCATTGCTATAAATATTGTTTTATTTGGTTGTACATCTCTTAAGAAAGATCACAAATTCATACATATAAATGTAGCAAAATCTATATCTTGTCCCTTATCATTAAGTTGTCTTAATTACAGCTCTTTCTTTTTGCTTTAATATGGATTTAAATTGCTGAGTGGTGTTGCTTTCAGCCTGAAGAAATTCTTTTAGAACCTCATTTCAGGGAGTTCTTCTCCGGCTTTGTTTATGTGGGGATGTCTTTATTTTACCTTTGGAAAGATAGCTTTGCTGGATATGGATCCTGTTGACAAGGGCTTATTTCACTTCTTAGCGGACATCCATCTCTGACCTCTGGCCTCCGTTGCTCTGATGGAGGTCAGTTCTTATGTTCCCTCACTGACCTCTGACCTCTGACCTTCCCCTCACTGACCTCTGGCCTCCACTGCTCAGATGGAGATCAGCTCTCACGTCCTTGGTGGTTGTACAGAGACGCTGTTTTCCTTTTGCTGCTCTTACCAGGCTCTCTGACTCTCGACAACTCATCTCTGTGTTCTCTAAGATTTCCCCAAGTTTGTTCTACTTGAAGCGCATGCTGGGTGAGCCTTGTGAAGGTGCAGACTTCTGTTCTCAACTTAAATCGGCTTAAAGCTGTTGTTCCAGCCGATGGTTTTCCATGTTCCTGATTCCTCTCTTCTAATACTTCTGTTAAAGCCCATGCGGCTGCATCTCACCGAGTCTAGCAGTTCCCTACAGTTTGCACGTTTCTTTTTTCTCTAGATTTTACAGTCTCTATTGATCTACAAGCCCATGAATTCTTTTTTCAGACAATTCTTACATGTTGTTGAGCCCTCTGTTGAGATAACCTTTTCATTTAGATTACTGTAATTTTCAGTTCTGTAATTCTACTTGCTTCTTTTTTTTTCTAAAGCAAATGTTTCATTATAAAATGCATTGATGACATACAGAAAAATTGCGGACAGCACAATGAGTACCCTCACCTGCTTGCCCCTATTATTAACCTCCAGCATTAGTCAGGAACGCTGATTGTAATAAAGAAGCCAACGCTGACATGAGTCATACCATCATGGGCTGTATCTTTTAGGGGAAGGCTGCATATTTTGTATAATATATTACGGCAACTGTGTGTTGATTCTATGACTCTGAGACTATGACTATGAGCTGCTTATGTTTTTAACTGATTTATTGGGAGCCATCTTTGAGGTCTGTTTTCTCTATAATGCCCATTCTAGGATGTTTCTGCTCAGATTTTTGCCTCCATTATTGCCTTTAATTTTTTACCTTAGGGCATCACAAATCATGGTCAAATTGTGTACTTGAGTCTCCATAGTCCCTTTCTATTAGGTGTGGTTGTTTTGGAGACTCTCCTCACAGTTCAGAGAGTTTATAATATCTGTATTTGGCTAGGAGCCAATGGCTCGGAGCTTTTTCTGGGTACTCCTGAGAGGTTGCAATGTGTGGCATGGACACTTTCTAAACTTTTGGGGTCTAGGGTGTCTTGTGCTCGCTTAGATTCCCTGCAGTGGCCCTGGTCAGGAGTTTATTTATGATCCAACTGGTGGTAGTGGTATGCCATACGTCCCACTTAAGTTGCCAGAACCAGTTAGCACTCCAAAATTTTTTTGATAGGTTTGTGTGTGACATAATCCTTTAAAATCTGCCTTATGTCTGATTGGATTGGGGGTGTGGCCAAAACCTGGACAAGCAAATCACAAGGTTGACTGTGATTCTATCCGGACTCTTCTTGATTGTAGCATTGCCACCGTTGTCTCCTGAAGCTATAGCCTCTTCTTGACTGCGTGTGCCAGGATATCTATTATTTTTGACAAGGATTTAAGCGTGGGGCCCTACGTGCTGTTCTCTCTAAAGTCAGTTTTCTTATACAGAGCTCTGGTGCTTTCCATACAAGCCATGTATTCCTCCCCAGGGCAGAACTTTGAGGCCATTACACTATAGCTGAGGGTGGGGGACTCACTGTTTAGTTAGTGATCTGGTTGCTGATTCTAATTGTGAATGACAGCTGCTGGTCAGTAAGCCTTACCCTTGCAGCCTATAAGCAAGATGGCACAGGGACATGAGATGGGAGAAGAAGCGTCCCATCAGGTCACCATAATGGGAAGGCCTGCTAAAAGTGGTACAGAAATTCAATCTCAGAGGTGAGTGGGACAAGAGTTCTCTGGGCCATGCCCACTGGTAACAGAATCTGTGCCACACAGCAATGACATGAGAAACACTGGTGGCACCACAGTGACATGGGATGAGAAATATTGATGGCCATCCCTTTCTGTATGGAACCACAGACATGGGGTGAGAACTCAGGGAAAGTCTCCAAACGAGAGATAACTGGGCAAGACAGAAATTAGATGCTTGATGTCTACTGTATCCAGAGGTTTGCTGGGATTATTGTTCCCTATCTACTATAAGATCTCAAATATTGGCATGGCTGCTTTGTTAGGAAGAGGCTGGCAAAGTCCCTCAGAGAACCATCCAGAAGTACTACATCCACAGAGTGAAATATCAGTAGTGGATGCCATCAATGATTACTTCACATCTATGAAATGGTTCAGACAAAATAAATAAATTCCTTGAATAACACAATTTATCAAACAATCATCAGAAGACATGGGGCCCACCTTTCCTTTGAATAATAGGATTGGTATAAGATTTTATTATATTCTTTCAAGTGAATTTGAAGAAGAGTCCTCACAGAGATTCTCTGAGGCCGGGGAAATGGCTCAGCAGTTAAGAGCACTGGATTCTATTCCAGAGGACCAGGGTTCGATTGCTGGTACTTACCCGGCAGCTCACAATTGCCTATAACTCCTGTTTCAGGGGATCCAATGCTGTCTTCTGGTCAGTGAGGACACCACACTCACGTAGTATACAACATAAATGCAGGAAAATATTCATATATATACAATTTCTAAAATTTAAAAAAGAGAACTGCTTTATGACTTTGCCTTCTCATTTCTACCTTGGTAGGCACCTTGGAACCATCATTTTAAGCTTCCTAATCAACAAAATTTATTGTAGGGTGCAAGGCATCTTTCTGTATTGTTATAAAGCTTCTGAAGGCTTTGTTAAGAGTGTAGAAGCAGAGCATATATGGTGAGAAGAATTATAGTCTAAAACATGTTTCTCTATTATGAAGAACTTTCTACATACCTTATTTCATAGCGTCTATTTCTCCAGAGTAGAGAATTATCACTGCTTTATATATTTAGTCACCAACAGGTCCAAATGCTCCCACTTCAGTGATGTAAATGGTTGTGCTGAAGAGGTGCTGAACTTGGGTGGGGTGCTTGTTCTGCCATCAGTGGGGAGACTCCACCTGTGAGGCTCTAACTGAGGAGAGAATCCTGTGGTTTCCACAAAACTGCTCTTGCTAGTCTTCTACCTGCATCATGCACAATGATAAATGACAAAGTTGAAGGACCAGAGGGGCATTGGCAGATTACTCTGGAATAAGGCAATGAAATGTTCTAATGGCACTTGGATTGGCCTCAGCCATTCTATGGGCAGAAATCTCTGGTACATTTGGTGCCAAACTGTTGACTTCCTTCTCCAAGAAGGAGTGATCTTAAAAATCTACCTGGCTCCTGAGAGCCAGTCAGTAAGTTTAAGTCTGCCAGACTTGCCCTGAAGTCAAGAAGTACACCGTTTCTGGTGTTTAATAAGTCTTTAATGAAGCATTTTCTTTTTATAAATGTTTGCCAAGACTTCCCATATTTTATAACTGAATTTTTTCATCCATTATTCCAGTCTATTGAGCTCTGTTGAAGTCTGCTTCTGTGATCAACAGATAACTAATTTCAGCTTTTTACCATCTCATAGTGTGAGCAGCATACCCTCAGGCCCATCAGGCCTTAGTTTTCTCATCCATGAAATGGGGATAATAATAACACCAAATCCAAAAGCTCCTTACCAGTATCAAATGAGTTAATCTGTCAAAATATTGTAGCAAATTCCCATCATCTTAAATACCATTACTGTCATCCTTATCCCACACTTTATTTAACATAAAGAGCTTAAAGCCAAGACTAAGTCCTACATCTCAGCTCTCAGGCAGGCAGAAACTTCCTCCATGAGAAACACGTGTGTAGTCGATGCTCCTACAGACTGATTTGTTGACTACAACTCCGAGGTTGTGGAGTGTTGGGATATTACAGGCTGAGAGCCAGAATTGCCTTAGGTTAGTTTTTTTGTTTGTTTGTGTGTTTGTGTTTTGAAGCAGGGTTTCTCTGTAGTTTTGGAACCTAAAGGACACTTATCTTCAGCCTTTGCATCCAGCCTAACATCTTTTTGGGTATCAAGAAAGCATTGGCATGTATTAACCTTGCGGGCCCCTAACTTCCACCAACTCTAAAACTAAGGATGTTCTCCGATAGTATTGGAAACCTGCAGTAGAGTTTCCTCACATTGCCTGTAACCTGCCCGCCTGATGTCCTTGTCAGTGGCAGTCGGTAAATTCACTGATTTATTCTATAAGGGTGAAAGTTCATGTGGGACCAGAAGATGGTGCAAGGGTTAAACACCTGGTGACCTGAGTTCAGTCACTGTGCAAGGAGAGGACTGTCTCCTGCAAGTTGTCCTTTGACCTCTACGTGTATGTATGCATGAATACGTGTGTGCAAATACGTATGAGAGAGGGGAGAAGAACAACCCAAGTCTATATTCCCAACCCATGGTTACTTATATTTGGCACAAAATAAACTGTTCTGTTCCCCCCCCCTTTTTTTGAAGCAAGAAATGTATTTTCCTCAGTCTTAAGAACTAGAGAGATGTTAGCAGTGGGTAGGTACAAATTAGTGAATAACACTACGTGGAAGTGGAGTTGATGCTAAGTTGTGTATTAAATGAATCACTGCTTGTTTGAACTGCTTATTAAAAGATTTGAAGAGGGAAAGTAACTCAGGAATGGAGAAGACTCTAACAGGCCTATAGATCAGGAAGGCTGATTGCGCATGGCATTCTGACACTCTCTGGCAGTGACTGGGACGTGGCTGCTCTCTGAGTCTAGTGAGTCTTTATGACAGAAATGTTCTCCCCATTCTAGAAGGTCATTGAAGGCCGCCTTGCTCCCCACACCATTGCAGACCAGGAGGCCCATGGCAGCCCCGGGGACTGTGATGCCTCTCACCCAGCGTGCTTATCAGCAGTGAGATAATGATTATTCCTCTCCCCTGAGAGCCCACAGTGAAAAGAGACTATACGCCTGTGGGTCTTTTCTTTTTGTATGTGAGCAAAACCTAAATATAATTTCCAATTTCTTCCCTTTGTATGCATATACGAGCCTTTTTGTTCTCCACACACTGGGGAAGAAGAAAAGCTTGGCAGGGTGATTAACTCCAGAATTGTTATTCAGTTCCACCTACTCTGTGCGTATGTGTATGCATGTGCATACACAAACATGCGTGATCATGCCTTACGTAGGACTTTACCATCTGGGCCATCTTCCTAGCCCCATCAACCTAGTCTTAACTCAGGCTTTGTTTCTTCTCCAACAGTTTTCAACTTGAGTCTCAGTACTTTTTGAATCTACTAAAACAACGAAAACAAAATCTCTTTCATGTAGACACTGTAACTCAATACAATTTGTAAGAGTTCCCCGTTGCAGTGCATGGCATTTCCTGCACTTTGGAAGCCAAGCCTCAGTGAGTGAGAATGTGTGGGATGTAGGGTCAAGCAGTATCAATGGCCACATTGACCAGTTCTTGCCAACTTAATCCCAGCCTGATTCGTTTCAGGAACCCTGGGAACCCCCTTCCTTCTTTCCCTCGTTGTCACAAATCTTAATGGCCCCTTCAAACAAACACGTCCCTTGCAGGCCTAGTAACTGACCTATTCGATTCCAACATAGATCATAATAATTTACCAGTGTCACTGACTCAAGAGTTTGATTGCCTTCTTTGCCTCCGGGTGCCAGGAGAAAAGGAGTTTGCAACAGAAAGGGTTAAGTGGATTTTATTATAATGTGTCCCTGTTTCATTCGCTCCCTTCAGCTTCTTCACAGAAATGTTAATCTAATTGTGATACTATCAGTTTGATGACAATATGACAAGACAGACAAATTTGATTTTATTCTCCACAGACCAAAGCATATGCTGCTTGGAAGGCTTTGACAGAGAGAAGGACATAAAACAAATGGAGTTCATGAATATACAATTTTTATGGTACACAATAGTGACATCTAGACATCAGAGACTAGGTGGTTGAGCCCGAGACTTTACTATTGAGATTAATGGGTACGTAAAAAGGTGCCAACAGAGAGTACTACAGTTTATGTTAAAAACGTCGATGTGGATAAGAGTAATTTTCTCCTCAAGATGGATGATACACTTAATGGCTGGGAGACATTTGGGCTCAGTAGCAGTGCCTCCAAAGTAATTTTTTGTTGTTATTGTAAATTATATAATCTTAACTGCAATTATAGTTCTGTTCCAGTAAAGGTCAAGTTAGCACTGTGGATGGTTATAAAGCAAAAATGAAAATTCGTATATGGATTCCCTTGTTGATTGCTTATGAATGATTTCAAGGAAGATGATTTTTTTGGTAACTCTA
The DNA here is from genome assembly GCA_001685075.1 of Bramus lutescens. Lineage (NCBI taxonomy): Eukaryota > Metazoa > Chordata > Mammalia > Rodentia > Cricetidae > Bramus > Bramus lutescens. The sequence goes on along the minus strand of LOEQ01005062.1, from coordinate 69,944 downwards.
TTTCTCATTTAATGTAATACAGCAAGTAAAGACAGCACACATTAACAAAACACAAATTAGATTTCTCTAAGTAAACATGTATCTTCTAATGGAGGCGGGGCTGTTGGAGGAAGGACAATATGAAGGTTAAAGACACCGGGCAAGCGGGGAAGGTTTGTGTGCAAGAAAATCTGAAGCAGAAGTATTGAAAAGTTCTTTGCTGGGTTTAAATCTCCACTTGTAGCTTGGCTTTCCAGAACATGAAATCCAATATGGCTCCTACCCTTGGCTTTCTAAAGTTTACTCCAACAGTGAGGCTCAGCCCACCTTTGTGAAAGGCATGGACACGATTATCCCAGTAGCTGGTTGCTAAGCAGTAGATTGTGCCACAGGGTCTCCCTGTGGCAATGAGTGTGCAGGGATTCAATCTAGGTCCAATCTCAATCACAATCTTTTCCTTTATTTCATAAAGAAATATAAATGGCAAGCTATATATGAGCTATATAAATGTAGACTGGGCCAAACTTTAAAGATTTCTCCATTTTAATATAGTTCCTGAGATCAAAACTCCACAACAGTATACTTAGAATTATTTGCGGCACCGTATCGTGAAAGCTTTCCATTTAATTATGTAATTTTTAACTCCTAGAACTTCCTCATGGAAAGGGCCACATTGACCTTTGTACTTTGAAGCTCATCTACGATTGTAATCACAGTTTCTCCTACACGGGAAAGGATGTCTCTCCTGCCGACCCAGATCCCATGGACCCCTCTTTCTCTCTTTCAATTCATGGCCTCTTTTTAAATTAATTGTTATTACCTGCATATATGAATATGTTCCTAAATACATAAACATAACCTGCTCCGTCTGTATAGTGTAACTTCTATGTATGTGGTTTTAGGGCTGACCATTTGCTAGTGGATGACCAGCTTGTGTGCTCTCCCCTGGGGAAGAGGATTTCTGTCCACTTGTAGCATTCCTCAGTCACCTTCATGTAGGGTTGAGGCCTCCCGGGATTTCCCTCCACCCAGCTCCCATCCGTGTGAGCATGTCCATTATTGTCCTTGCTCAGCTCATTCCTAGGTAATAATGTTGGCAAGATGGTGGAGAGTGAGGTGGGTAAGATTATACAGTTCCCATATGTAGAGAGTTTTGAAAGAAGACCTAACTTTTTAAATAGGTGATGGAGACAAGAGGAGAAATATATTTCACTGCTGTTTTGGTAGCAGCTGGGTGTTCTGAACTTTAAATAAGCTATCTGGTACTTTTGTAAACAATCTATCAAGTACCTGTCTTTTTTTTTTTAAAGAGAGAAAACTTAAGTAGAATGTCAATTTTGAAGATAAGGCCAACTTGAAGATAACTTTAAAGAAATTTTGAGATTGCTCCAGAATAACTATCATGGAAATATACCTGACTTTTTTTTTTTAATCCTAGCATGACTATCATCAGCCAGCATTTTGTCTACAGTATGAGCTAGCAAAAAGACACTTTAATTCGACAAAGATTACAGCATCCTAGGTCTAATAGATCACAGCCTCCTAGGTCTAACAGATCACAGCCTCCAAGGCCTAATAGACTCAAGTCACAGGAAAAAGGCAACTTTCTACTAAATGAGTCTGAGGAGCAGTTTGGTGCAATGTGTTCAATAAAAGTACATCCATGTTTGGTCTGGTATCACCATGTGAAAGGATGAATAGGACTTGGAGGATGCACTGGACCTGTAGGGAGCTGGGATCCAAGTGTGGTGCTCTGTCTCTGTAACTACTGAGCTCTGGTCTGCTGCAGGGTACCAGCTTCCTCCTTACAGACTGTCCCCGACTCAGTCACACAGAGGATTGTGTGTCGAGTCTAGCCAAATATAAGATCACACACACACATACACACACACACACACACACACACACACACTGAAGCCCACAGAGAGTTCCTTATAGACACATATCTGGACAAATATTAAGCAGCAGTATTTTATTTCATTGGGAGGATTAAATAGGTTAAAAACACTCTGGTTTTTTTTTTTTGTGTGTGTGTGAACATACTAGAAAGCCTTGTGCTAAACCAGTTGAATTCTTTTTAGCTCAGTATTCTTACCTGGGAAATATGTGATTAGATTGATTCATATATGGATAACCAGTTGATCATGGAGCAATTTCTAACACATCTAAATTCACTGTTAATTGAACATAAATCAATTTTATTAAGCATAGTTTTCCTCCTGTTATATTGAAGTCATAGAACACAATCTCAAGCCAAATGTGTGTGCTTATTTATGAACACACATGTGCACACACATGAATACATATACCTAAATATTTTTGTGATTATTAACCTTCATTTTGGCTGGTCCCTGTAGGCATTCCCATTGTAGAACCTCAGTGTCTGTGTACTCGTTACACTTTGAGATGTTACAGGTTCAGCTCCCATGCCACTGGGCGTGGCTTTTTCTATCCACACAGGTATAATTTCCTCTCAGCTGTGCACTTGTTCTGTGACACAATCCCATGAATTCACTTTCTTGGGTCAGAGGTGGATACTGAGGCACGGTAAGTCATCTTAAATATTTGACACAGATGCGAGGCCCCCACTAGTGTGAGCAGAGAAGAAAAATAAATGGATGATTCCGCAAGGCCAGGGGGTTGACAGCAACTACTAGAAGCTTCAGAAAGGTCCTGTAAAGATTCTTGTCAGAGCTTTCCAGGAGGGTGTGGTCCTGCTCCCACCTCAGATTCACACCTGTTTATGTTCATCAGGAGGATGTGGTCCTGTTCCTACCTCAGAGCCACACCTGTGTATGTTCATCAGGAAAATGTGGCCCTGTTCCCACCTCAGATTCACACCTGTGATTGTTAATCAGGAGGATGTTGTCCTGCTCCCACCTCAGATTCACACCTGTGTATGTTCATCAGGAGGATGTGGTCCTGTTCCCACCTCAGATTCACACCGGTGATTGTTAATCAGGAGGATGCGGTCCTGCTCCCATCTCAGAATCACACCTGTGTATGTTAATCAGGAGGATGTGGTCCTGCTCCCACCTCAGATTCACACCTGTGTATGTTCATCAGGAGGATGTGGTCCTGTTCCCACCTCAGATTCACACCTGTGTGTATGTTAATATGGGAAGAGGATATAGTTCTACTTTTAAATCACCCAGGCTCTGGTAATTAAGAAAGCCAAGTTTGACATGAATACAAGTGCTGTTTGGTTTGACTATCAGATGCTCCTCACATGACGGCTAATGTGTTTGGACACTTGCTTCCCTAACCCCAGCCCGAGGTACTGTTTTGAGAGGTGGTAGAATCTTTAAGAAATGGGACATGGCTGGGAGGGTGGGTCACTGTGGGGAGGGTGGTGTTGAGGATGATGGCCTGGTTCATTTCTAACCCCGGATCTCTGCTTCCTGATTGGAGCCACACAGCAAGCCTGCACTGCACAGACCCAGCCACTTCACCCCTTCCTACAATGGATTGCAGCTCCTGGGTCATGAGTCAGGCTAAACCTCCCCTTGCTCATGTTGCCCTGCCGTGGATTTTATGTCACTGGGACATAATCATAGCGCATGCACCTGCCACCAGGGGTAATTCCTTTTCCTCCAACTGGGTCTTGAGGGTTCTAAGAGCAGAGTCATTGGAAGTTCCCGCCCTACCCCAGCGGTATCTGGGCAACTCCGTGTCTTCACAGAGCCTCTTGGACAGTTTCTCTAGCTTCTCTCACACACTCTGTGAGGGCACCCACTGATGATGGTGCCGCTTTCCTAGGAAGCAAATCATTGTCTTCTCTTTGGGTGTGGGGTCTGTAAGTAATAAAAATGACCCCCTCTTCATTTCATTGTAGGTCCCTTCTGACTGAGAGGCTAGCGTGAGCTCCCTCCCTTGGGTGGGAAGTGGCAGCTATGATGTGTTTGTGACACTCCTTTGGGATTTAGGGGTGACACTGAAAAGCAGTTACATAGAGCAAACACCATCACTGACCACACTGAGGAGCTGGGAGGCACTGGGGGGAGTGACTGAACCCTGCTTCCTGTGAGAAGGTCCAATTACATTTCAAACGGATTCCCAGGCAATAAAGCAACACACTCCTACTAGGTGAATAGAGGGGATAATAAAACTGGGCTTTCTGAGCACCAAGACCTGAAAAGATCCATTGTTCACTCCTGCGCCACAGTCTTCCCTGCCATCCTTTCTCCAGCACTATGGATAGCGCCTTCTGAACTGAGAGCCCAGCCCTTCCTCTCACACAGGGCTTTTATCAGACGTCCTTCCCAGCAATAAGAAAATTAACTAAGACAGAAGGCCTATGAAGTGGGACCACCCTGTGCTAACCCTGTCCGCACAGTGCTTGGGCCTTTGGGGCTGATTTGTAGGGGGAATGTCACGAAGCTTTGAGCTTCAAGCTAGAGAAGCTGGGAGCTGTTGCAAGTGGGGTTTTGTGGGCTATTTATTGTGGTCTAAGGTCAGAAGGCTGGAGTGGGGGCAGCGAACACTGGGCGGTGAGGTTTCAGACAGGAACAAGGACTCCCTCAGAAACAGGCTTCACGTCATATTCATTTTCAGAAAAGAACCGGACTACATTTCACCCATGACTTGAAGTTTTGAGTGAGACTGAATGCCAAGTCAACAGACTAAGTTAATTTGATGAAGGAAATTTCAAGGCAGCATAAGATGCTCAGGTTTTAACAGGGCTGCTGCCCACCGCTTTAAACAAATTTAAGACGAGCAACGTGCAGGGCAGAAGTGTGATAAATGAGCGGTGTGGGCAGGAAAGGGGTGTGTGTGTGGTTAAAGCTCCACACAGGCGCAGAGAAACAAAACTCAGTGAGTTCATACAGTAGATAATAAAAACAGCTTACGCAGGCGAACAAAGTACCGATACCCAGAACGGTACAGTTGAGCCTCAAAATCCCTGTGCAAGACGCTTCCATTCATTTGATATTCTTAAAACTACAAAAGACATTATTATAAATTTTTTAATGGCTAATCAACAGAGCATAAGGAACCTTTTGTATGAGTAAAGGACCTGCTCATTTTCTTTGCTGGGGTGTTTGTGTGGGGGTGAGCATAGTGCCGGAGATTACGGAACCCTACATTTAACAGATACTTTAAACTGTAGCTTATGACACAAGAATTTTGTCTCAAGGATTTTGTTGAGATAAAAAGTTGGCATGAGTCCAAATAAACCCAATCTAATAGACCATTCAACAAAAGCAACGTGAAACAATGTGCTTGGGTATTTTTTGCTCCCCGAACTTAAGGAAATTACTTATTAACACTTTGCCAATATTTTTAACGAATATTTTCACTTTTGAAATTCTTAAATTTATAAAAGAGCTTAAAGAATAGTCCTGTAAATATTTGTATACATTTCAATGTCTTAAAACTTATTTTAACTCTAGTAATACATTTAATATATTTACACAATATGTCATGATCCTGTCTTCCCCAATTCCCCTTTCTCACTCCCCTCACCCCCAGACATCCCCAAACATGGCCCTTTCTACCTTCATGTCCCCTTCTTTCTCTTTAAAAAAAAAATAGCACCTTGAGTTCTAGTAATGCTGACATCTGGCATGTTGACTATCTTGTTGGCTTGGTCTTGTATAATAGGTCTTATGCTGGTAACCATAGCTGCAGTGAGTTCATGAGTAACTCGGACATACAATGTCCAGGAGACAGCATTTCTCAGCCCTGCTCCACATCCTTCAGCTCTTGACATTGATGGGCTCACCACTGTTTTAAAAAAGCAAAGTGGATACGCACTTTGATGCCAAGCACATTGCTCACACTGTGAGTCACCATGAAGTCATAGCATGCTAGCCTTTCTTTGATCATTGCCAAGCTGATAGATAATGGTTGTGAGGCAGGAGGATATCTCAGAGGAGGCTAGTACGATTAGTTAAAATTGCTGCACAGCCAAACCACTAATGGTCTCCAAAGATATAGAAATAAGACTGTCTTGATACATTTTTTATGATCTGATTGTGAAAATGAGTACTCATTTTAAAACACTGAGGCCTTTTGAATTTTTTTTAAACAAATATTTATAGTACCTTTCCAGAAGGATCCCAGTGTCCTCCTGACTGTTAATGAAGCCCGGGCATAAGAGAACAATCACTTGGTCTCACTATTATCTTCACTTTCCTGGGAACCACATCTGCTCATTTCAAAAACCACACTGTAATTTCAGGGAACACGTGTGAACTACATTTTTGCAGTATGATGCGTCGTCCAGAATGTCCCTGGCCAGCGACGTCCGGGCAGCAGAGATCCATCAGACGGTGGCTGTGGCAGATGGGCAGCTTTTGTAGAAACCTAGTGACATATGGTCGGCACACACAGTGCTGGGGCCTCCTTGTCACCCTGTGGCTGCATCTCAGCAAGAGCCCCAGTTCTCCCAGACTCCGGCTTGTGTTGCCTAGGCCAATCCCTGAGGTATCCCGTTCAGCGCGTCAGCTACACCCCTTCACGTGCCCCGGGCAAGCTTTTGCTGTCTCTCACCTACTCTCCACTGCTCCATGATTCCTCCTCTCTTCTTTACAACACACCCACGCACTGCTCAAGAATCTGTGGTGACTTCTAATTACTAATGGGATCCCAGCCAGTCTCCATGGTGACGACGAGGGTGCAGGTGATGTGTTTGTACCTCAGACAGCCAAGCGGCATCTCCTCGATTCCCTTACTAAGTCTTCACCAAATAGCACTGTCCGTTTCTAACTTTGCTCCATGTTAATCTTCCCCGCTGCACCCCCTACCCTTTCTGCGTTCTTTTTTCCCTTACTGAGGCAAACCCCTTGCTCAAGCCCTCCGCCTCCTCCAGGAAGCCATTCTTAGCCTGGTGCCCTCCCAGAGCTAGGCCAATGACTTTCTCTTTTTCCGGCTAGCCTGTCTAGTGCTAATGACTTGTCCAAGTATCACTTTGAAATTGATATTTGTCTGGATTTTTTTCATTAGGCATTGTCATGTTAAGCAGATTGCAAGTACTTCAGCACCTTATGCTTATATAAATACCTGTATGATTTATTATGTGCATATATGCAGATGTATTTATATTTTCTGGGGTGCCATTTGTAAGCTTAGATATTAAAATTAATCCTTAGATTGAGGTGAATGCCCGTGAGAAAAAGTTATAATGAATTTATTTCCAACTTCTTTTATTTCATTTATTTATTTATTTATGGTTTTTTGAAACAGGGTTTCTCTGTATAGCTCTGGCTGTCCTGGAACTCACTCTGTAGATTAGGCTGGCCTCAAACTCACAGAGATCCACGTACCTCTGCCTCATGAGTGATGAAATTAAAGTTAAATTTTTATTTGAGTATTTATTTAGTATGCCTTCCTGCCTGTGTGTGTGTATGTGTGTGTGTGTGTGTGTATTCCTTCCATCACATGGGTCCAAGTGCACGAATTCAGATCTTCAGGCCTGATGACAAGCATCACAGAGCCACTAGTTGGAGAATTTGAACTTAGGTTCACGTTTCCCTGACTCTAAACCTGAAACTGAGCATCTGAGTCTAGGTGTGCGGTGGTGGGGGTGATTCTCTTGGAGTCAGCAGGCTTGCTGTGTGACTGTGATGTTGGCAGATGCCCTGGAAGAATGCTATTGCCCCAGACCCATCTAGCCCACAGCGAGGGAGCGGACTATGTTTTCCTTTCAATGAGAACATGGCATTGTAAATGTGATTTAAGTGCTCTGTGTCAGAACACAACTGTACAGGCAATGCCAAGTGCATAGTCCGAGCAAGTGTTTACTTCTCTAGTGAAATAAATCAGTGTCTCCAGTCCTCCTGATTATGACACAGTGAAAAGATCTTCTTGTCAACAGAACACCTGTGGGACTTTCTTGAAACACCATGTACCGTGTTAATGAGCATGGGTTATTAAAACAGTAGGGTGCTCAGCCCACGGGAGGACCTAAGGCTCATAACCCCAAGTTTCAATTCTTTTGCACCAATGGCCACACCATAGGCTTACCTTTCTCTCAACGGCCATTTAAACGATACTTTCTCCATTCCGGTTCTACTACATACGAATGAAGCAGGTAGTGTATCATTGGCCCCTCAGAATATTCCAGTATTGCGGGAGGATGGCTATCGTTCATGGACATACTGGAATCCATTCTCATCTCATTTGCTGAGCGCTCTATCATTAAAGTGTCATTGAAAACTGATACCACTTAATTTTAGCAGCCTCCACTTCTCGTTTGCAGCCAGAGCAGCTCTAAATGGAGAGGAGTGCAAATGACGGAGAGAGGGGTATTTTTACACCTCGCTCAGCATTTTATCTAACAAAGCAGTCTCCCAGGGAATAGAGGGCAATGCATTACAAAGCCAGACTCTCCTTGGGTGCTGGAAAATGGACATTTAGTCTTCGGAGAGCAGACACCACTCTGATGAGCCTGTCATGCATATACTGGGGACATGAACACTCGGGGACATTATCCAGGCTGCTGTGCTTTCCTACCTCTTGAAATATCTTTGGTTTTTATTTCGGGTGTGGTCGAATTAGAAAAGAAAAAAGACAGGAAGAAAATGGCTTTAGAGATCAGCTGTCCCCTGCAGGCCAGAGTGGAACCTTTTTACCTCTTTGCAAATTACAGAGCTCTGGAGATTTCCCCCTATTAATTGCATAATTGCTTTTCCTGCCAAAGTAATTTGAACCCTTGGGGGTTAAGAAAATCACTTACTGTGAAATAGTGGCAATTTTTAACCCTTTCAGCTGGCATTTCTTCGCCTAATTAAATGTAAAAGGGACTCTCATGCTGCTCAGGGTGTGTGGGTTTCTGTGGTTACTCGAATCTCTGTGCACTGGATGCCTGGAGACTCTAAGCCTGGTAGAGCATTATCCTCCACTCCGCATAGCCTGGCTACTTGGATTGCTGTTTTGGGCAGGTGAAAACTTTTATTTAAGCATCGACTTATCTGTAATATTTGTGTCTGTGCTTTAAAAAAATAAAATAAAACCAAAGCCATTATCAGTCTTAGAGAATGCTTGGCTGCTGGGAAAATACCTTGTTGCACGCTGGCTTTCACAGCCGATCAAAGGCTTTTTGTAGAAATCCAAGTTATTATCCTAAGGTATGAAAACTTGGGCCCAGAGGCTTCGTGACTTTTCCAAGGTCGCACCTGAAGTCAACTTCTGGATCCCAAGTTATCCCTGCCTTTCTTCCTCTTTGTTTCTTACTTTAGTACAGGTCACATTGTTCCTATTGTGAACTGTTTGTGTAAGAAGCAATTTAAGGCACAGGTTTAGAGTTCTGAATAGCAGATGTGTTTGGAGTTTGTTGAAAGTTAGAAGAATGAACCTAGCACAGACCTTCCTTTCTTGGAAGAACACAGACTGCTTTCAAGAAGTGGGCTCTGGCAGGGCTCTGGGCACAGAATGGCATGAAAGAAACTTCAATTGGTAGTTACTTTTTCTTCTTCTGATGACCCCACTTTAGAGTCCGTCTTCATTTTATCTCTCCTCTCCCACTTCTAGTTCTACTGTTCCCTACGTTTAACCCTCAGATGAACCAGCTGACAGAATTCCACCAAGTTCTTCCAAAAGTAAACGAAGCCCTTCAGAAAGCTCGCATGCACCAGCGGATCCCACCATCACAATCAATATGTGTTTCCCCTTAAAGAATCATGCTGTCAGAAGGCCTTGGGCTGCAGCACAGCGGCAGAACACTTTCCTTGTGTGCACAGTGTCCTGGGCCGGATATCCGGCATAGCCAAAACAGAATGATAAAATTTGAAATAAACTTTCAGTGAGTGTGCCAGAGCATGGGGTGAGACAACGGAGCAGAGAGGAGAGAGAGAGAGAGAGAGAGAGAGAGAGAGAGAGGTTTAGATTCACAGCTCAGCTATTCCTTAGCTAGTGGAGGACCTGAGGATTGAAAAGAAGACTTGGTGTCATGGAGTCTGGGGGAAAAGGACAAAGCCGGAGTCAGCTATGATTGGCATCTGCTTTTGTGTGCTCTACGTATAACACCAACCACTGGACAGGAAAGGCCAGCCACTCTTTCACAAGTATTCTTACACATCTTTCTTTCCTATTGATTGAAGGCACATAAGCACCTGTAAGCAGCATGTGTGCAGGGGACTTTTCAACTGACTTTAGCTGTTTCTGCTACGAAGAAATTCTCGGCACAAACAGTCGTTATTCACCCTGACAATTTCTTGACCTTCTTTAGGGCGCAGAACCGCATCATTAATCCAGGCTGAGTGGCACTCCAAGGCACCTTGCTCTTTTGTGCTCTTGTCATCGAGGAGATCTAAAGGAAACGGGTCCACCTTTCCATCTGCGATTGCCAAGCAGCTCCACGGCGCTGAGGACAAGCCCTGCCTTGTCCCTAACTCCCACTTAGGGTGTCCACTCGAAACAGGCATGATTTGAGCATAGGTGGAAGAAAGAGAGGGAGGGACCCCGGACTGTGGACGGGGATGCTAAAGAGCTGAGGAGCCGAGACTAGACGATGGAAAGCCTGAGATGCTGACAACAGGGTGATAGAAATGATGTAGTCGGGTCTCCAGGGTCTCCAAGGCGAACTGGGGGATGTGGAGAGCAGCAACAGAGTCGAGCACAGGGAAGCGGTTCAACTGAGATGCAGTGAGCCTCAGAACAGGTTTGCAGTAGGAGCGATGCTGAAGGTGGCAGAGCTAGGAAGAGCCTGCTTCCTCCTGGAATGCGGGCAAGAGAAGCCACATGCTAAGCACTGAAGTTTCAGGATTGCTTGGCTACCAAGAAAGGGATACATTTCTTTTTAAAAAAGATTTACTTTATTGTGTATACAGTGTTCTGTCTGCATGTTTGGCTGTATGCCAGAAGAGGGCACCAGACCTCATTACAGATGTTTGTGAGCCACCATATGGTTGCTGGGAATTGAACTCAGGACCTCTTGAAGAGCAGTCAATGCTCTTAACCTCTGAGCCCTCTCTCCAGCCCCTCTATATTTCTAAATTAGGAATCCAAGACCTCCGTCTCCTGGGTAATTTATTTGTAATGTTTCTGGGGTGCCTTTTTAAGAGTGAAATAGTGAGGTTCAGAGCCAAAAATAAAGGCTCAAACAGAGAGAGAATTCTGCTTTCTCTTTACAGAGGAGTTGAGGAGTTGGGTGGTGGGGCGGAGGCAGAATTCAGAAAGAGAAATCTTTACGGAATGTGACATCAGGGTGATGGACACAGCATTGGGAAAAGCATGGAGAAGCAAACAAACCCAGCCTAGAGCATCTGGGTGGTGAAGGAGGGAGAAATCTAAAGAGGACAAGGTGGCCAGGCTACTACAGGGGAATGGTGTAATAACTGGGGGAATCTGACCACTCACTTGAGCCAAAGAGGCAGATGTAAAAGGACAAAGGGGCCTCCACAAGGTGAATTAGATGACTTCCAGGAGCCCACAGACTGTTCAGTTATAAGGTTTACTTTATCGTATGGCTCTGTCTGTCGGCAGGGTGGTATGAGGAATGATGACCTGGCTGGTGAACCACAGGTAGTATGGGGCACTGCCACACAGTGAGACAGTGAGCCCATGCTTACGTGCTGATCTCTTATAAAGCCACCAGCACCTGGTTGTGAGGGCTGCATCCTAATGAGCCTGTCTAGATCTGATTACCACCCCAAAGCAGGGGTACCACCTTAACACTGGAGCAGATAAGGTTTCCACTTCCCAATAGCCAGGAAGTGGGGCTAACTTAGATTTCCACCAACAACCAAACAAGGAGAGAGTGGTCCATATACACACGGAATGTTATTCGGCTGTAGAGACTATAAAACCGTGACATTTGCTGGGGAAAACGGGTGGAGCTTGAAGTTGTTATGTTCAGTGCAATAGTCAGATTCAGAAAGAAAAATGCGTGTTTTTTCTCATATAAAGGACTTAGATTTAAATATGTGTGTACCTGTGTGCATGCACGTGTGTGTACGTGTCTATGAATAGAAAACAGACCATGATCAAGGAAGAAGACATCTTAATGAAGGAGTGAGGTAGGAAAGAAAGGACAGTGGAACATGTGGAAAATGAAAACAGAATATGTGGGGACTATTTGGAGGTAGGAAGGGATCAGTGACAGAGAGAGGCATGTGGGACATGGGAGGTCACCAGGGGAGAGGGACAAATTCCAGCACAGTATATATGGAAATGTCACAATGAAACACATTCCTCTCCATGCTAACTCTAAAAATTACTTTTCCAAAGTTCAAATGAACTAGAAGGAAAAGAATCAGCTCTTGTCACATATTGTCAATAAAATATGAAGCTATGGTAAATAAAAGGGGAAGGGAGCCAGGAGAGGGATTCCGCGTGCCCCAGAGTCGCTACAGCAGAAAATCTGACTTCTTGGCACAGACATTTGTTGAGGGCTTTCTCGTCACAGTGTGCTCGGGAATGCCTTGACAAGGCTGCCAGGTGGGCTGCTGAGATGATTCAGCAGATAACAGAGCATGCCACCAAACCTGACCACGTGGTGGAAGAGGAGAATCGGCTCCTGCAAGCTGTCCTCTGACCTGCCCAGGCATGCTCTTGATCACACACACACACACACACACACACACACAATAAGTGTGATTAAAAAAAAAGACTGGAGATCAAAATTGGGAGCCAAGATTGACAACTACCCCCTTTGAACAAATCAAGATGGACTGTGGAAGAGGGAAGCCATGAAGGGTGTCAGTAAGTGATTTCCTCAAGTACCAAGGATGACTGAAGGCAGGTGGTGGAATTCTGGAAGCAGGAAAGGACAGAGTCGCCACAGACCCAGACTTACAAGAGCAAGCAAGTTTAGAAATTATGAGCATGAAAAGGTGCTGGGAGATGCTCAGTTGGTGAAGGCCTTGACTTGCAGGCATAAGGACCTGAGTTCAGTTTCCCAGGACCCACTTTAGGAAGCCCGGATAGGATGCTGGCACACATTTGTAATTCCAACACTGAGAAACAGAGGCAGATGGAGCATTGGGGATCACAGGCCAGCAAGTCTAGCCTACTGTGAGCTCCACACCCATGAGAGAGCTCGTCTCAAAAAACAAGTGAGACAGCATCCTTGAAATGACAGTGAGGTACTGCTCTGGCTTCTACATACGTGTGTATCTGCACATGCATGAACACACTACAGCCAGGAAAGAAGTCATAAATATCCAGGAACATTTTTATCATGTCATAACCCCTCTCAGAAGGGGCTACAAAATAGAAACCTCTTGTCACCTTTCTTTTAAAGAACTATTTTAGCATCTGTCTCCCAAGTGGTCACACCCCAGCAAAGGCAAGAGGAAACACACATGCTCTGAAGTGGAGGATGAGTCCTTCCCCAGGGCTTCTCAAATGCTGAGAAAGAGCAGATTTCTGATGGTTTGTTTTCATTCCCAACGTGCTACGAGAAGATACTTTGCAAAAATGGAATGGAAGATGAATCCATCACTAGGAAATGGATTCTGAAACCCAAATGCATACAAAACGGGAGCGCAAGCACGCACATTACCAGATTTAACAGACATAAAACCACACTGTCAAATTGTGGTGGTTTCCCAGACACACTCGGTTGCTCTATTCTGACATTTCATCTGAGGCCAGTTCCAGTGTGTGGGCTGTCTTTTTAGGACCCACAGGAAGCTCCTGTCTCTCTACATAAGCACTCTTTTACTCTCTCCACAAAAGGATCTGTGTACCTTGAACCTGGTGGCAGCTACATTTTGCAAAGGTCTAGGCAAAATGACAGTGTAGGGTTCAGGGGTCTGGAGAGATGGTTTAGCAGCTGCACCTGTTTACAGAAGACCCAGGTTTGGTTCCCAGCACCCATACTGGATGGCTCCCTTTCCATAGATCTAGCTTGAGGGACCTGACACCCTCTTCTGTTCTCTGAGGGCACTTAACACACATAGCACATGCACATACATAGAATTTTAAAATATATTAAGTCTTTTTTTTAAAGCATAGAGTCCAGTTTTCAAAAAATAAAAAAATAGGGCAAACAAGTGGCGTGGAAGGTTTAGAAAAATACAAGTCATTCAGTTATTAAGAGTCGTTATCAGCAAAGAAAATTTTAAATTGCCACTTCCTGATGTCAGCATCATCACTCATCTTGTATCAAACAACAGCATCCTAAAGGAAGAGTAGATTTTGCTGTGTGAAGAACTGCCAGAATTCTACATTTCCTATCCACGGCCTAACACACAAGTTGTCCCTTCCTAGTGGACCATGGAGTGACTGTCACCTCACTTCATGGCACATACTCTAGTCACACTGCCTCTTCAGCTCCCAGGTGAACAGGATGGAAGTGTGGAACGTACAGCAGGTGATAAGGGACCATGGGAGCCTTTTCTTCTCCTCTAAGTGATGATCCCCAGCTTAAGAGGAGTGTGGGAATCTATCGTGGGCAAGCATGTGTGATGGTACCTAGTCATTACACATATGTTGTGTAACAGTGTAAAGATGTGTTGTATTTGTTCCACCTGGCCTGCCTAAGCCACCTGACTGGCCTCACAAAACACTCAATGTCCAGTAGCAAGGCAAGAGAGGGACAGGTGGGGCTGGCAGGCAGAGAGAATAAATAGGAAAAGAAATTCAGGGTCGAAAGAAAAGCATCCTTACATGTCAGGATCCGCAGGAATTCTGTGCTCACGGGTACTGTGAAGGGATGTCAGCAATGCAGACCGGCGCATCAGGTTCTTCTCGGCTCACACCCACGTTCTCTTGTCCTGTCAGCCTCTATCACAGAACTCTACCTGTTTTGTGTACCTTACTACAGTAAAGTTAAACTTATAAAGTAGGCACAGTAAGAAATTAATAAATAGTCCAGGCTATAGATCAGTGATGGAGCACTTGAAGAGCATGTGTGAGACCCTGAATTAAATTTCTGCATGTGTGTGTACAGGGGGAACGGAGACACATATACACGATTATAAACTGTAATAAGACTTATAGAAATGTCTATGTATCCCCCCTCCTGAAGATATGTTATTGCCCTATAGGCCCCAAAATTTTCACCTCTGGAAAACACAGGTGAGTTCCATGCATGCAGTCTTGCTCGTTTTATGATTTAATATATTTGACATATTAAGTATGAAATGATTTTATAAAAATCATTTTATAACTTCCTTTTGGAAATAAGCTGGAGGGCTGCTCTGGTTAGCAGCAGTTACTAGAAAACTACTAATTATTTTATCAAAATGGACTTCCTTGTTTGAAGGAATCATATGAGAGCCCAGTTGATTAGATAATTTGGTTTTTGGTTGCAGAATGTCAACAATGGTGTAAAGGAAATTTGACTGAAAGACTTTCGTCACGGATGCCCATGGTGGCGGTTGGTGGGTACCTCCAATGCCAGGCAGAGGACAGCTGAAAGCTCAAGGCCAGCTGGGTCTACCTAGTGAGTTCCAGGGTAGCCAGGGCTACACACTGAGGTGTTGTCTCAAGAACCCGGAAATAAGTAAATATTTCTAAAAATGTCACTGATCTAAGTCACTTTGTCCAGAGTTCGTACAGAAGTGCGTGAGCAGCAAGCGCTGTTGGAGCAAGGGGGTGGGAAACAAAGCGGCTATGATCTCACTTTAGACCAGAAGGCCCTTCCATGGCACAGACAGAGTCAGCTAGTTTCAACACAAGCAGACAGTAAGCTCTGGTCTCCATCCTTAGACACTGCAGCACACCGTTGGCTCTCTGTCCTTTATTGTCTTATTTCCACACATGTGTTCTTGTTTTGTTTGTTTGGGTTTGGGTTTTAATATTTTCACTTGTTTTAAAAGCAGGGTGTATGTAGCGTAGCCTGGCTTTGAATTTTCATTCTTCCTGCTTCAACCTCTTGAGTGCCAGGATTACATGTGTGCACCACCATAGCTGACTTTTTGTTTGTTTCCTATTAGCATTTTTATTTCTCAGACCAAGTGAGAGGGATTGAGACTAAAGATATGGAGGATGGCTGGGACAGAGACGAGGTGAGTGTGGATTCATAAGAACAATATTTCAGTGGAAATAAAACATTTACTCAAGTGGTAGGAACAAGGATTCCCTTGTTGAGGCTGGTCTAGCCTGTACTGCCTAGGAGCTAGACTCCAGGAGACAAGCCACTGGCCTTCAGTCCACATGGCTTCCTGCAGCAAACAGGGAACCTAACCTGCCTGTACCACCAACCAGGAGCCATTCTCCAGGCCCTGCCACAGACCCCTAAACAAGGCCACCTTCAACTTCCAGGAATTTTGCTCCAGCGTAGACAGCCTCCTACAGCAGGCAGACCCCACCTAGGCCCACCTTTGCTGCTGGGGACTTCCTGGACTAGCCAGCTCCACAGGAGAAAGTGAACCTCTCAACCCCGCTACAACTTAGTCCTGTCCTGACTGTGTACTGCAAATGCCTCCACGCAAAGGAGAAAGGCAAAATGAACAAACAAAAGAAGGCGAGCAGGACAGAGCCATGGCTTCTCTGGCTTGGGGCCACCTCATGTAAGTAACCCTGCTTGCTGAGTTCTCTGGAATGACCACAGGTCTTTAAGGAAAGGTGTCTCTGTTTTGAAGATTTATTCATATTAATTACTTTTCTCATGGCTGTAGTAAAACATCCGGAAGGAGCAATTGATGGGAACAAGGATGGACTCTGGCTCATGGTTTGAGGGGTACGATCCATCTTGGTAGGGGAGGCATAGCAGTAGGTGGCTCTGTGGGGACAAGAGCATGTGGCAGCTGGTAAAATCCCACTAACCGGGAAACAGAGAGGCTGGGCAGGGAGAAAATTACTTTTTAAAAGAGAAATGCTAAACAAAAAGAGAAACAACAATTGAAATGTGAGGAGACCATAACGGAAGACAGAAAGCAGAAAGCATGGCATCTAAAGGGGTAGGGAAGCATCAGGATTCGCTCCTGAGGAAGGCAGCTGCCTCTGCCTGTGCCAGATGGAGGACCTGCCTTTAGTTCCCATGTCAGATGGCAAAACCTTTTACACGGGCGATGGAGACAAAACCCTAGAAATCCACCCCAGTCTCTTCCTCCAGAAAGACCTCAACTCCCAGGAGTCCAACAACCTCCCCAAACACAGCACTCCCTGGTGACTAAAAGGAGTTCAAATGTGTGAACATGCAAGGGATAGTTCACATTCATACCATAACATGACTGAATTCTGCTAACTTCATGAGTCATTGTTCATTTAAAATTTTACCCATATCTGCCCATACACATCATGTAAATGAGTGAAATTCCAAAAGACAAAAAAAAATAATGTCAATGCAGCTTGAGTTCTAATAGGTCTTAATAATAAAAGCCTGGAGTCTGAAATAGGAGAAAATGCTGACAGACCAGAGAGACGAAGGAGCAAACCACAGCCACCTACTCAACTTCCCAGCCCAAAAGAGAGGGAGCTCCTGTCTCCTCCCACCTTATCACTTCCTCTCTCCACCCAGAACATCACTTCCCGATTGACTGTCCAGACCTCCAGACTTCTAAGGTTACCTAGTGGCTAGCTTCTCCCTCTGGTCTTCAGGCAAGCTTTATTTCTACGAACAAGTTATCACCACATATTGAAACTGAGGAGATATGGACAGGTAACGGGTCCTGGAAAGGGGAGCTTCTATTAAGGGTGTGGCCATTGGTAGGTCAACCACCGTCCAGTGGATAGCCCCACACCCAGAAGTGTATGGACAGTACAAATAGGACTTAACGGGATTTATAAATCATAAATTGGGGAGTGTGGCTGGCGGAGCAGGAAGGTGTGGGTAGATCTGGCTGGAGTGGGTAACCAATAATCAAAATATATTGTATGAAATCCTCAAAGAATAAAATATTATATTTAAAAATTCATCTATGTCTGGTATTGACTTCATTTTGTTTAAATTTTCACAAAATGAGTATTAATTGCTTAAAATATTAAATAGGTAAATTTTTGCTTAAAGTTTGTCACCTGTTTTCATTTGTACCTCAGGCTTTCTCATAAGGGACAGATTAAGTTTGGTTCACACAGCTGGACGTTCACCAGATACTTTGTGGCGGGTCCTCAGTTCAGATAAGGATGTTAGGCACCAACTGGGGGAAATAGTTCCACTCGTGACAGGGACAGTTGTTTCGTTGTTGTTGTTTTGGTTTTTCTAGACAGGGTTTCTCTGTGGCTTTGGAGCCTGTCCTGGAACTAGCTCCTGTAGACCAGTCTGGCCTCGAACTCACGGAGATCCACCTGCCTCTGCCTCCTGAGTGCTGGGATTAAAGCCATGCTCCACCACCGCCCGGCCTCGTTGTGACACAGATGCTTTTGATATGGCTGTTAGGTATTTCCTATCTGGTGGCATAGCTTTATGATCTAACCTCTGAAAATCAATTCTTTGATCTTGATGTTCTCAGTGCGGGTTTAACTTCGGGGAGAAGGTGTCGCCCCTGGACTGGCAGGAGGAAAGGGTATTAGAATCTGGGGCATAAGACAGGTTTCGTCTTGGCCTCACCCTGAAGCTGGCATGACTTGAAGAGAAGCGGAACTCCTCCCACAGAAGCAAACTTTGCTGTACAGCTGGTCCTGTTTCCCTCATCTTCAAATCCCGACTTCAGTGGTACGCTGTATTTCTGAAGAAAGCCATGACGTCTGCCCTTCCTTTGGAAGCATTTTCCATGCCCGGTTCTGTTGAGGTTTCCTGTGATCTGGTATAAGTCAGGCATGCTTTGAAATTCATTTTTTAAACATTTTTTGCCTCTATTTAGCTAATATTTTTGTATGTTTGAGCCAGAATGTCAAAACTCCTTCTGCTCCTTTCTCAACTCCTCACTTTAAATCCTTTATCAAGCTGTAGATCAGAGCAGTTAGATATCCCCCAGACCTTTATCCAAAAAGCGATACATCCAATACATAGCGTGCCAAGTTTTCTCTGCCTGTTGAAAAAAATAATATGTGCTTTTGTGCTTGGAATGAGATCTGACACACATATACATAAACATGTTTGGAATCCTCTTGTCTCCTCCAGACCTTTCCTTAAAAGATCCTAGATGTGGCCGTTGGTGGGGACAGAGGGAGGTAAGGTGCAGGGGGAAATTGAACTTTCCAAGATCAGTACTTAACATAAAAATTTCATCACAATCTTTATCATCTTGCGGTGGTTGCAGAAAAGGGCTGGGCTCCCTCCACCTTTCCCTTCCGAAAGTCGCCTGTTTTACCTTCAAATCTGATGAGGTGTCAAAGTCATTTACCAGTAATGAGTTCTGCTGCAAATTTTATTTTGCTTGGAATTTAATTAATGGGCCAAAGACTTTCCATTGTGATTTGAGCAAATGAATAATAAATCAGGAAAGGAGATTTGTCAGGGAAGGAACATCTGTTTCTTACAAGCGTTACATGACTAGAGCTTGGCTGGGCATTACCAGCACAAAGACAGTAGGAGTCCTCTCCGTGCAGCTTCCTTCATTTAATGCTCCACTGAAGGTGAACACAGAGCACTCTAATGGGCCTCTGGTGTTAATAAAAGCTTCGCGCTGCTCCAGCTTGGAGGTAGCCTCTTCCTTGAGGGTGCTACTGTCCTTAGTCCATGGTTTGTTGAGCCACGTCAGGATTCTGCTGTGTCAGTACTTTATTGGATGATTAATAAGGGAAAGACAAATTCATAAGCAGAAACAATATGAAATTACCATCATATTAGTGTTTGCTGCCGTGCTTTATACTGGGCTGGGGGTGGGGTAATGAGGTTGTGATTGAAGTTAAGTGCTTTGGCTTGCACGGTTGAAAAGGGAAAAAAAAATAAAATAAAAGGTCCCTAGACCTGTTGGGTTTTGTCTAGTTAGCCAGCAGCAACCTACCCAGAATGGTGACTTTCTGTGGTGAAGCCAGGGATGATAGAGAGGAGGGAGAGAGAGAGAGAGAGAGAGAGAGAGAGAGAGATCTACAAAGGTCTGCTCTTGGGAGGGAAGAACTTGCTACCACCTTTTCTACTACTTATCACCGAAATGCACTTTGCTCCCACACATAGAAGAGGTCTAAGTGTCCGTGGGGTGGGAATAAATCGCCTTATGAAAATTTGCATTGCAGGGCTCACCATGACCCTTGTGTGACGTTGATAATGTATGCAGAACGGTAATGGGCACTAATGTCACGCAGGAATAACTCCAGGTCCCACGTGCTACCCTTTGTTAAAAAAAAATACCTTTTTTAGAAGGCTGGTAAGGTTTGATAAGGGGGATTTCTAGATTTATGACTTTTTAATTTGTGTGTGGAACACCCCTCCCAGGAATGTCTCCCCGATGAACTGGGTATCTCTCCCCAAACAATTCTCTCCAGCATCCTGCACACGTGCACCATCTGATACGCGCCCTTCATGCAGTCTCTGCCTCGGATGGCTCTATGGACTGTGAGCAGGAAACGGGAACATCCGCGGTGGGATTGCAGAGATGAAGACAGGGGAAGCTGTCATTTGGAGGGAGTCTTGTAAGTACAAAGTCAACCTGACACTACGAGCCAGATCGCATTTCTCAGTGTTCAGTAATCCAGGAAGCAAATCCACCACTTAGCTATGTACTGAAATTGCCATGAACACGTTTCCAAATTCATTCATTTCAAACATAAAAATTTCACAATTTACTACAAGAAATGGTTGCCAGGTAAAATACAGGACTTTTCATTGAAGCTGAGTTTCAGAGCAGTGAATTTTCTCACATACATCAAATACAAGCATTCTGTATTTTAGTTGCTAAATCTGGCTGTTGTCACCAGGGACAGCTACGGACATTCAAATTTGAAACAGTCAGCATGTGATCTTTTGCCCACAGTTACTTAGCATGTATCTACAAAGGAAGAGGGAAGAGAATGAGGTTCCATTACCACTGAAATGCATGTGGGGCAACTTTTAAATGCAGTACAATAATGCTTGGTGTGTAAAGTGGGGCCATAGCAAATGGACACAGACTCCCTTTCTGAAAGTTAAAGGTACCCACAAATACCTTATGTCCCTGAAGGGAAGACTCATTCTTTTTCCCGATTGAATTTAAATATTATTGATCTTGAATACTATCCAGTTACATCTGAAGTAGTCAAATGTCTACTTGTTACTTTAGAAATGCATGAGTGTAATGTACTAAAAGAACAAATGCTCCTTCCACGCCGCTTTTGACATCAACCTTTTCACTCTGCCCACACACTGTGACATCCATCCACGACTTGACTTTATCACCAAGAGCCAGTCCACTTATCACCAAAGGCCTTGACAGTGGCTCTCCTCGCTCTTTCTTCTAGGCTGTTTTAATACAAAGCCACTAAATCTACACAGGAAACTGTCACTAAAAATGCTATCTACAGGTACAGTGACCATTCATATTGTGTCTGGACTGCTTTCATATTTTAAAAATATAAATAGTTCATATGAGGATTTGAATATCTCACAGCATGAATATTTGTAGAGTTGTTTTAGAATGATCTTCAATGCACTGGTTATAGCAGCAGACAACATCGCACTTGGGACAGAAGGTTCTACTTCCTCCTCAGGATAGCTGGTTGCATAGTTGGTCTGTGAAGGTGAAGGGAACGAAGCGCGGATGGCTGTGGGTAGGATAAAGACAGCCCTCTGGGAGATGGATGGTCTTCAGTAAGTCAGCTCAACTTTATCCCAGAGTATGAGGAATATAGAGGATCGGGGAGCCTGGGGACCAACCCTAATCTGCACTAAGTGGCCCGGTCCTATCATAAGGCTCCTGGCCCGAGTCTTAGTAACCATATGGTCAGCAGGGGAGGCTCCTAGCAGGAATTTGTGCCAAGGGTCACAGCGGAGATAAATCAGGCCTTCAGGTTTAGAGACAGCTTTCAGATAAGGCCAGTACTCTGGGTCCAAGGACATTCTCCAGATAAGGGCAGGTAGAGAGCAGGAAGTTCTGCTGGGGAAGGAAGGCCACAATTGAGGGCAACCTCTGACCATCCAGCAAGGCCTTCCAACAGGGTAGTGCCTTCCAGAATGATCTCTAACTGTGCTCTCATCCTTGAACTTTACTTTTCCTTAACCCATCTCTTTCCACGAAGGATCTTAAGTCAGGGCTTTTGGGGTTCTTTATTTTGGCGGGGAGTGGTGTCCGAGACAGGTTTTCTCGGTGTAACAGTCCTGGCTGTCTTGGAACTCGCCATGTAGATTAGGCTGACCTCAAAATTCACAGAGCTCTGCCTGCCTCTGCCCTGCAAGTGCTGGGAATTAAAGATGTGTGCCTCCACCGCCCATCATCTGCACATTTTCTTTTTCCATCCCCCAAATTAAATAGCAGAGAGTATAACCCCTGGGTGTGAAAAGGCCCACAAGGCTTTAGATTTAAGGACTGTGCACCTATCTATCCTAAGCCCACAGGAAGGCTTTAGGATTGGAAGGTGTCCAGGTCCCACCAGGAGATGGCTGCCCTTTCGTGTGTCCATGGATAGGCTTATAACCATTTTTCTTCCAAGCAAGAGGAAACAGGAAAAGATCCCCTCCTGGACTTATATACAGTGGCTCCTCAGAAACTGGGAATCCACCCAGGCATGGTCAAGAATAAAACAATTAATCAAGACAAAGGGAACAGAGTTGCAAGTGTATTATACCTCTGTGATTCCATCCTTCTTAATTGTCTAGGTAAATTATACGTTAAAGTGGAGGTAAGAGTTCTTGTATTTTATGTTTGAACACTTGGTATTAATTAAATGCCCAAGCTCATCTGGTATATTAGTCACCTAATTCTGAACATTAATCTTTGGTTTAATATAGTTAAATTGTGTGTGTCTGCATATAGTGGGCATTTAGATACAGGTGTGTTAAGCACATATACAGAACGAGGAAGGTCACTGTGGCACAAAAAGAGAAAATCAACTCTTAAATTTGGCTTTTGATCTTTTTTAAAATATACACTCATAAAGCCAAAATACATTTATTGGACTAGTTTTTTTTTTAAGAAATTCAAGATTGTTTTAAAAAATCCCCAGTTAGTCAATAATTCTTAGGGTCATAAAATACCAGGTTGTAGAGCCCAGGGGAATTCTCTTTGGAGAGATATATCACAAATGTATTAAATAAATTAACAGGTAAGTTTAAGAAGAAGATAAAGAGAAAGAAATTGATCTTTTCTTTAAAGAGCAGCCCTCGCTCTTACATGGACCATGCGTGGATGACGTGAGGGTGACTATTTGGTCTCAGTCTCCTCCCACAGTCTTCGGAATGCCTCAGTCTTCACTTGGTCTCTGTTTCCAGTCTCTCCTGTAAGTGTAGCCTTTAAAATCAGTCTGGAATGTTCCCGTTTGGAAACGAAGGGCTTAAATGCCATAATTGATGATGTCATTCTCAGAGCGATGCTGCTGCATCGGCTCACTCGTAAAACGCCTCGTTTCTACTTCGTCTTCACCACACGATGGTCCCCAAGGGGCCCATCTCGGCGTCACCTGAGGGATTTTTTTTCCACTGCTGTCCCTTGATTCTGAACTGAGCAGGCCTTGTCCCAAACCCCCCTCTGCAAGAATTTCTCTAACTGATGGGATATGTTGTAACTTTCAAGAGTGATGGGGTAGAAAAGAGTTTGAAGTCAACCAATCAAATGAAAAGCCAAATGTTTGGCCAATTTGCTAGTCATCCTTCATGCTGTTGCCACCTATGTGATCAAACATCCAGATAATCAGATAATCGATTATTATTCCATCCACTATTTGCCAGCATGTAAATGTGGCTTTTGACCTGGTGAAATTTCCAGACTTTCTTCTACAGATTTTTAGAAACGCTAAGAGCCTGGAGATTGCATTTTATTTTATTACTTTATTGGGGGTTCAAATCCTTGATGGGCAGCAGAATTTCTTTCTGTTGTTATGGTAATGATAATGTTTTTATGAACACCTAGTGATTATGCAGAATTTTCTGTTCAAAAACAGAATCTCAAATAAGAGCCAACAGTTTGCACTGCAGTCGCCAGTCAGATCAAATGGCCTAACTCAGGTATCTGTGCAGATTAAGCTATGACTCATATTTTGCATTTGTGAGTCCTGCTACTTCCTGACCACCAGGAGTTCAAACACTATAACACACTTAAAGAAATGGTGTGTGTGAGCCCAGCTCACAGGCTCAATACCAAGCCTGGCTGGAGACGTTCCCGTGATGCCCTGGAGCAGTGCCCCACACCTCTGTCTAAAACAAGGGTTTTTTTCTGGATTCCTGGCTTTGTTTGTTTCAATATGCATTCAAATCAGTTTGTCTGAATTTAATATACAAATTGCAGAAAACTATTATGTTTGTATTCAGTTCTATGAGCAGACACATCTGAGAGAATGGAT
This sequence comes from Bramus lutescens, assembly GCA_001685075.1. Classification (NCBI taxonomy): domain Eukaryota; kingdom Metazoa; phylum Chordata; class Mammalia; order Rodentia; family Cricetidae; genus Bramus; species Bramus lutescens. The sequence continues at coordinate 45,782 of LOEQ01005062.1, read as the reverse complement.
GGTAAAAAAGGTTTGCCACATCTTGAGACCAAAGTTGTTGTTAAAGAATATATCATATTATATTGATCAACCATTTTTGTAAGACTCATCTTCACTGGTACTGATAGGAGACTCAGGAAGATGGTCACAGCTGTAGAATTCCAAGAAATTTTTCCCACCAGCCTGATAAGTGTCTTAGTCCAGAACATCTCTGAGAGGCTAAATGCTCAAGGGTTCAGCCTGCCTGTGATCTTTTGCCTGATGGCCAAAGACTGAACACTATAAACATTAGAAACTTGGGGTGGGAACGGCGAAGGCAGATAGAAATACATGAAGGGATCCGTTAAGAAGTCAGTTCCAAGTTCTCAAAAACAACAAGAATTCCATCCACCAAACACCTTCTTCACCCTCGTCAGAGAATTTGCCCTTTGCCTAGAACAGCCTTGCCGCTCAGTTCTCCTTCATGTTCTGTTGGTTTCTTCTCAGTTTTCAGGTCTTATTTACCTAACAGAGAGAACTTTCTTTCCAAACAAATTCAACTTCTCCTTAGCTAACTAACTAACCTCTCACTATTTAATATCACTGCATCTTGATGGTTTCCTTCTAATTCGAATATATTCAACTGCAAGCTAGGCATGGAGACACATGCCTGCAATACCAGCATTGGCATGTAGCAGCCTGAGAAACTGGGGTTCAAGGTCATCCTCATTAACATGGAAAGTTGAAGGTCAGCCTGTGCCAAGAGAGACCCTGTCCCCAAAAATTAAACCCAAAAGTACAAAATAATAATCTTCAATTCCAAATATCCTCTTCTGTTTCTTTTACCTGAAGCCATTGATCGGTCTGATATATTTAAGAATCCATATTACAGTTTTTAGAAAGACATGGTACATAAATAATATTTCAAAGAATTGAGTCTGTGTCATATAATAAAGCATATTGAAATTTTTAAATTTCCCACTGTGTAAATAGATGCATGAATCTATGGATGGAGAAACAAATAAGGCATTATATACCAATGTACTGGATTTTTACTGCTAAAGAAATTCATAAAATTCTGCGTTCAGGGTTTTAGGCATCAAAACAGTTGATAATAGGTCTTGGAGGTACACACGTGCACAAACACACATATACACATGCATATGTGTGTACATCCTTATACACACATAAAGTATTTATTTTATCATAGCTTCTGGCGATGCCATTTCTTCACCCGAGTTGAGATGAGGTGTGTTTTACTTATCACTTTGCCCTAGTACCTGGCACCACAGCTGGCAACACCAGATACTCAAAATGCGGTTATTAGATGTATGAATGAATGAACAGAACTACATTCTTTTATCTTAATGAGTCTTGGCTGTCCACTGCATTCCCATAAAGCACTGTGCCCATGATTAAGCGGCTCAGTGATAGTTCCACAGAAGTCTTATATCTGTTTGTATTTTGCTGTTTTGCCACAGAATGTATAATATTATCCATGCAACAATGGAAACTAGTTTATTTTCATTTTCACAGCTGGTATTTTAACTACCCTTATCTGTCCTGCCCAAACACTGTAACCTTATTCAGAATGATGGTATTCAGGTGGGGACGTGTTCCCTGCCTCATTCAAGAAAGGCAGATGGCATTGTTTTAATGTTACATTTTAATTAGCAGTCCTTGAATAATGTAAAGGGTATGATTCATAATGTTGATCTGAATTCTGTGTTTGGAAATTTAGAAACGCATTTTCCAGAGAGGGAAAAGAGGGGGAGAGAAGCTGAGGGAGAGAGGGAAGTAAGTGGAAGTAAAATGGTTGAAAGGTCAAATTTTCTACAATCATGAGATGTTCTAATTAAGAAAATAAGGGATCATTCACGACAGCTTTCAGATACAGTAATCAAAAAAATCTAACCAAAAGCTACCATCATTGTCAACTAAAAGGTATTAAAAATTTGCTGAAATAAAAATTTTCCAAATTAGTGTAAAAATATTCCATTCGTGAACAGAAAATTTGATATTGCTGAGGATGTAAAGTTTCCTGAATTGAGGCACAGGATCAATGCAGTAATTATCAGAATTCCAACTGCTTTTATTACAGATATGCAAAGCTTATTCAGGAATTCAGAATGCAATGCAGCGGTCCCAGAACAGCCAGGGAACCTTCGAAGAGTTGGGCTCACACTTCCTAATCTCAAAGCTTCCTTCAATGCCATGGTAAGCCAATCACTGGCAAAGTACTGGTGTGGGGACAGATACACAGATCAATATAGTGGGCAGAGATTCAGAAACAGAGCCACATATCTGTGGCCAGCCAAGATGTGATGTGGATTTCAAGATGGTTCTATGGGGGAAAGGAGGACTTTCCTCATATGATCCTGAAAGACCTGGACGCTGCCCATGACAGAATAGCCTAGCCCCTCCTTATTCATATGTTAGGCCAAGCAGTCTTCTAAATGAGTAGAAAACCCAAAATTAAGGCTAAAACTGCAAGGGTCAGAAGGAAAACTACATAAACAATCTTTGGGATCTCAGACTCAGTCATGGTTCCTTAGATTTAGAACCAAGAATACAAGTAGCCAGAAAAAAAATAAGAATTTGACTGAATGAATATTAAAAATGTACAAAAAGAAGCAATATTAACAGTTGCATGTGCACACACCCACAGGAACATGTGCATATACCAACACAATGAAGCAATAAGAGCACACAAGTGCAAACACCCCATGGACACAAACATATATCAACTGATATACACAAAGTAATATCAGTACATACATGTGTGCATATCCCTACAACTAAATACCAACATACACACACAAAAAATCTCACACATACAGCAATATTGGGAAAGTTCAACCACCATGGAACAAGCAAAACTTTTTTTCATGAGTCACATATCTGATAAGTTCAGACACTCAGACCATATTCAGCATTCTTATACTTCAACACCAGAAGGAAAAATAACCAATTAAAATTTGATTATGGGTTTGAACAGACTTCTCTTGAAAGAACATATACAAATAGTCTACTATAGATAAAAAAAAAAAGATACTCAATATAGGATTCTTACCAATATGCAAATTCAAACCACAACAAGAAACCACTTCATACCTACGTGAATAGCTAAGATTTAAAAATAAGGTAAGAAGACAAGCATGGTGATGCTTACCTGTCATTTTAATAGTTAGGAGGTGGATCAAGAGTTCAAGACTAGCCTGGACAAGGTAGTACGTTCCGGCTGACTTTGGCTGTATAGTATAGCCATATCTCAAAAAACTAAAAGGCAGGGAGGGGCAGGAGAGAGGTAGGGNCCCCTCCCCTCCCCCTTCTCTCTCTCTCTCTGTCTCTCTTACACACACACAGTGCAGCTTCTTGGTAATTTCTTAAAACCTTACATCCCCTTGTCTAGAACACTGACCCCAGGTATATATCCAAGAAACCTGAAAACATATCTACCAAAAACTTTATATTGACAACAGTATAATCTAAAATAAGCATAGAGTTCACAACTGGAACGTTATTCTTATTGAGGGAAGAAGAAATGAAATATGTAAAAGCGTTGGGATATTATTCTGCTGTGCAAAGAGGCAAGGCGGTGTTTGTGTTTCAACAGTGATGGGCTTTCAAAATACGATGTGAGCAAATGAAAGAAACTGGAGACAGGAGCCGCCCACTTGCTGTGTAATTCCATGTGTGTGACAATTCCAGAACAGGCCAAGCCACAAAGATGGACAACAAATGCTTCCTGGGTGCAGGGGCAGCAGGGACAGGGGGAGAGAGCTCATTTGAGATGATGAGAATGTTCTGGAATTAGATTTAGATGGGGTTGATAGTTGAATAATACAACAAGAATACTAAAACACAACAAATTTCATAATTTAAAATGATAAATTTGATGGTATGTACAATCACCCTAATTAAGCAATAGATGTAGAAACTATTCCTGAAGTCTTTATGCTAAAGGATGAGATGCCTTTGGAGCAGATGAAAGAGCAGGAGGATAGTTTAAGGGGAGCTGGGAAGCAGCAGTGACAAGATAAACATCTAAGAAACAGTAGATTGGAAGCCTTTGTCAGACAGAAACTTTGAGAGTGATGAGCAAACAGCTTGAACAGGTAGCATAAATCTTGGAGACTAACAAAGATGAACGGCAGCGCAAGACAGCAGGCAGGACCAACAGCGATTCTGATTCTGAGATTGCTAAGTTGGCATCTTTCAGGCCAGTGAGATGGCTCGGGGACTAAAGGCACTTGCTGCCAAGCCTGAGACCCGAGTTCCATCTCTGGTACCCACACGGTAGAAGGAGAGCTGTGACTTCCACATGTTCTTTGGTGTCCACATGTGTATCATGGCACCCACAGGCTACATCCTAGACCACCTTACACAGACAAATGATTTTTTTTAAATCACTGTTGAACATTGCAGTTTTCTATGATCTATGCTTTTACCTATCTGATTTTGAGTTCCTTTGTTTACCAAGCTTATAAAACAGATGCTATAATTCTTTCTTGTTTATTTCTGTCGTTATTCCACTAAATTCCTAACACAAGAGTTGACGGGCTGTCACCTTTTGTAACATAATTAATTATTCACAGCTAAAATAGGAAAACATGAGCTCACTGTCAATGTCAATCTAAAATAAGAGATTTCTAAAACCTAGAGACATTTGAGTAAAAAGCGGTTTATGTAATAAAAAGCTTGAAAACCTTTCTCACACTTTACTCACATAGAAAAAATCATTTTTAAAAATTCCATTTAAATCTATATTAAGTCATTCAAGTACAGTGCAATTTAGTAGACAGACTGTATTGCTATACATAAAATAAAGTATGTTTTTTTAAAAAAAAAATAATAAATACATAAGATAACTAAACCCATCCAAATAGAAATATGGAACTGGACTCACACAGCACTTCTGTTACACACAACTTCGAAGGACAACAGGCAGACAGACAGTTGCCTAAGAACTAAACACAAAGCCAACTTACTGCTTACGTGCTACAGTTCATGCACGTACAGAGGAGAACCACTTAACAGTGGTTCAGGAGTAAACCCAAACCTCTGCCCGAAGCATTCACAGGGAGCCTTGGAGCCTCTCTGAGCACTCTGGGTTTCCAGCTAACAACGTAAACTAGGGTCTCAGCAGGAGACGCGCACACCTTGACTTTCAATGAGTCATAGATAAGCAACGAAGTACATTTCCGTTGATGACCAAAAGGGCCTGAAGGGAAAAGATGATTTGGAGACAGTCACCTGCACATCTCTGCGTGTTTCCTGATAGTATTTATCTGTAAAGGTGTAATCAACGTTCTGGTATCTCTAGCAAGACCCTAGGTCAAAATAACAACCAATGGTAAACAAAAGCAAACATAGGTTTGGACCTCTACTTTTGAGAGCATTTTGTAAGATGCCCCGTCTTACAATTAGCCCCTACAGGGGAATGTGTGTGAGAAAGACCCATCAGACAGAATGCGCTAAGGCTGTGGACAACTGGGCCCTGAGATTCTCTTCACACAACAATTTTATTTCCCCCAGCCTTCGGGCCAGATCTCATCTCCCAGGTAAACCCTGTAGTTTTACTTCCTGGGGGAACTCTTCTTTTATCCTGGAGAGGCTCTGTCGATTCCTGTTTCACTAAGAGTGTAGAACATTCATTCAAAAAAACTTCTTCACCACGGTTTCAAACTTCACAAAACTAAGAGACGTTCACTTGTTTGGGGAGATAATTTCAAAAGAGGGCAGAAAACGCTGATTCAAAAGGCCATGCCCACTGAAGACAGTTCTCCCCGCCCCCCAAAGTGCGTGGAGAAGTTCATGGGTTCTGGGTTATCCTTTCTCTCTCAACCATGTCCTTTTTGGAAGAGGATAATGGCGCCTGGCAGATCTTTTGTTTAGGGCTTCTTAGATATAGTAAAACACTGTAATTTAACAGCTTGCTGGGGGAACAAGGATTTGTTCCAGTTCCTGGTTTAAATGTTTATGCTAATTGCTATTTATTGGCCCAGATGCAAATGATAGGTTGGCCAAAGTGAAATTTTATGAGGAGCAAACTCCCCCCTTTCGTGCAAATTGAAAAAGTGAGCAAGAGGAGGATGAAATGAGCCGAAGATGGTCTTAATGGCTGCTTTTTAATGGGGAAGATAAAATTAAGACTGATTTACGCAGCCAACTCCCCTGTTTTCTCTTATCAGCTCATTTGGCAGGAAAAATGTAAAAGTAATTGTCCCTCTTTCAATGTGGGCCTCAAACCATTATTTATTGGCTGAAATTAATCGCTGTTTATCCTTCACTCACGTGGAAACCGCTCCATCAGCATTACGGGTCTCAGCAACTCAACTAGTCCCTTGCAATTTAGCCCACAGCAGCTAGCGTGGATCCTGATGAGGCGTGCCTTAATTTTCTGGGCTGTGGGAGTTAATGAAGACTCCTTCCTGAGGTGGACATATTTGTATTTCTACAACATTAATAACAAAGACCCATACTTTCTCTTTGGCAGCAAATAAACTCTTTTTTTTTTAAGGAGGAAAAAATTACCAGAAGCTCGGTGCATGGGAAGAGGCACAAACAGAACTCGGAAACGGAATTGACTTCGTGCACACCTTAAACATGAGGAGACGTAGAGGCTCTTGGAAAGTTGCGTAGACCCTGTCACTCATGGGGACACCCTGCGGACTACTCAGGAAGAGATGAAGGTACTGGGAAAGGCAATGTGTTGAAGGATGGTGTCTTGATCCTCCATAGTTCCACCATGCCTCTCTGGAGCATTGCTTGATGCATCTAATTGAGAGCTTTTTTTTTTTTCTGGGGCAGAGATATGGAGTTGCCTCCTGCTCTTCCTCAGGGGACCATCTGGAGCTGACAGTCTGCCCTGCAGATTCACGTCTCCCTCTTTCCAATCAACCAGTCAATCATCAAGCATTTGTGCACACCTTCTGTGCCCCACGGGCTTCTATAGCCGAGCCTTAAGCTGGCAGAGCATGGGACTCTCCAGGAAAGCCAGATGGGCCATTGAGCATCAAGAACTGAACTCAAGCTCCCAGAAACTGTTCTGTGGGATTAAGTTGCAATTTGGCGGTTTTCAGAGAGTCATTCTAGGGGACCTCTTAGGTCTGTATGTAATTTTCCTTGCTTCGCCTGAGTACATGAGACTTTTTATTTAGGAGAATATTATGTGAACACTTTCAAATGTCTTTACTTCCCACAGTTCAAATCTGAATTACTTTGTTACCTAGTGGGTTTAACAAATGTCTTAGACATAGATTCTTAGTATTTATTTATTTATTTGGCAGGGTTTTTTTTTCTGCAAAAAAATCCACATTTCTTCCAATTGTGTGGTGTGTGTGTATGTGTGTGTGGGGGGGGGATTAGAACCCAAGGCCCTGCACTTGAGACAAAATGCTCTATAACTGAGCTGCCGAGTTGCTTCCCTACCATTCCTTCAACTTTCTAAAGTGAGCATTGGTGTATGTGAACTCTGCATCTTGGTGTGTGCTGTGGTTTAGTCTTTCTTTCACTCTCAGCAAATGTTTACTGTCAGACACCATTTAAACACCTGGCCCCCACAGGCATGAAAGGCCCCACATCCAGGCATCCCAGAATCTAGTAGATTCTGAACATTCCTGAGTCGATGAGTCAGCACCTGAACCAACAGTCCCAAGAGTCAGTTTTAATGACTCACTTTTCATCTTAGAGTCACACAGTGAATCTTGTTGCTCTTTTAAATTACATAATTCTCTCTCTATATATATTTATATTTATGCATATCTATTTATATAGATCTATTTACTATATATCTATACTACATATGTCTACCTGTATAGATATGCTATATCTATTGATATGCCAATATCTGTTTATAGATAAGCTATTTATATAATAAACTATATAGAGATATAGGTAGACCTATATATAATTTATTTAGTCTATAATTTCAAATTTCTTCATTGTTAAGTCACCTTTGTTACATTTGTTGATTGTGTATAAGTGTGTGCGCCCCTGTCCTGGTACAAGTGTGAAGAAGGAGTCAGTGTTTTCCTTCCGTCATACGGGCCTCAGGAATCGTGGTCGTCATCTCTTTGGGTGATGGAGCACCTTTGGTGGAGCCCCTCCATCCGCTAAGCCATCTCACCAGCCCCTTAGGTAACATTCTTACAACCCCGTTTTGAACCAGCTGCTCTGTTGCTCCGGCTCCTGTAGGAGCTGGGCTCAGCTGTCCTAATTCTTCCATAATTTGAATGTTGAAGTCCTTCCAGAAGAAGGACAAGCACTTTACAAGCGAATGAGACACGAACCGGTTTGTGTTGATCTCAACAGCTTTAACCTTCCTGAAGAATTTTCTCGGGTTTTATTGCAATATTGATTTTTAAAATCCATAGTATAGATTTTTATATATTGATACTGTCTTTTAACTATTTTGATTGGCCCTTCATTGGTATTGAACTGTATTAAAAATAAACAAACAAAATTGTCAATCTTTCTACCATAGACTATTAGAAAAAAAAAGATGAAACAAAAATTGGGGGCTGGGGAGATGACTCTGCATTTGGGGCTGCTCTTGAGAAGACCCATGTCGGACGGACAGCAGGGCCCTCCACACGACCCATGCCTTCCTCTGATCTTCTCCTCTGTGGGCACCTGCGTTCACCCACACAAAGCCACACACATGCACATATAGTTAAAAATACAAATGAAATCTTATGTCTACATAGGCTTCTCTCTACTGATGTAAAGGAAAACTGGTAACCCCACTTTATTTGAGGTGTCCATGAACTCCACTTTATTAAGATGAAGACTTTGATGTTGGGTGGGGAATCTAGAGCAGCTCAGGATCTAATACCATAAAAAATTAAGTCTTTTCACAATCAAAATGAAAACTCAGGGATAAAATAGTCATCCCATCTTGAAACTATAAAGCCCACATTCATACCATCGAAGACACGGAACTCTGTGCAAGAACTGAATTCAGTGGGAAGCTCCCTACACACCATAGCAGCCAGGGAAAATCTAAAGTTCTGGTCAAAACGCAGCATATGATTGTTCAGAAAATCTAGAAATAAATTTAGGTTTCTTCTAGTAAGTTTTGTCAGGTACAGAAGATTTGTTTTATCATTTATTTGTCCTGTGGGGGTGAGATAAGCCCCTGTGGAGGTGGGGAGGACAATCTGCAGCAATCTGGTCTCTCTTTCCACCTTATGGGCTTTGGGGGCCACCCTTGGCTCTTCAGGCTTGGTAAGCAAGTGCTGTATGTAGCCAGAGACTGCTCGTTTGTTTCCCAGCCCTTGCCCAGGTTGGGAGGGTGGGGCTGAGGAAAAGGCAGGCTCTCAGCTGCTTTCCTCCTAACCCTGAGCAGGCATACAAGCACCTGGACCAAAGTGTGTGGCTGGCCACGCAGGTTAGCCCCAAACATACGGGTGCCAGTTTGTAGGCAGAGATTGTTCGCTTGCTTCCCAGCCACCCAGACACAAATAATGACACAGAAACCATGTTAATTAACACTGTTTGGCCAATGGATAAAGCAATTTCTAGCTAGCTCTCATCTCTTAAATCAACCCATTTCTATTAATGTGTGTATCGCCACAGTACTGTGGCCTACAGGGTAAAGTTCCAAGCGTCTGGTGTCTCCTTGGTTTGACCTACTTTTTCTCTCACTATCGCTTCCAGCTTGGTTATATTCTGCCCTGACATAGGCCAAAGCAGCTTAGTTTATTAGCCAAGAAAAGCAGCACATATACAGAATGGCATGCCGCATCACCTGCACCCTAGCAGCTACCTTGCTGGCTGCAATACTTTTTAGATAGGATCCAGTGGGTTTTGAGGGTTAGAATGAGTTCCAAAATCTTTAGAGACTCTCTGTTCCCTTCGACTCCCATTCTCTTGATCACTTTTGCAATTTATTTAGCAATAAATTACAATCAGGTTAGCAGTGCTATTGTCAAAACCAGTCAGATTGATTCTTACAATCCTTCTAGAAAGTTATCCTGGAGGCAGCAGCATGTGCTGCCTAGTTTCAACTTGACACAACCTAGAACCACTTAGGAAGAGCATGTTAATGAAGAATCGTCTTGATCAGGTTGGTCTGTTGGTTTGTCTATGGGGGATTGTCTTGATTTCTGGTTGATGTGGAAGGACCCAGCCTACCTACCATAAGCATTACCTCTACTGGGCAAGGGCTAGTTTGTGTATGAATAGAGAAAGCAAGCAAAGAAGGAATCGTCTATTTTCTCCTTAGTCTTGTCTGTGAATATGTTTTTTTGGGGGGGAGTTTCTGGCCTTGACCTCCCCTTAGTGATGAATTGCAATGTGGAAATCCTCACAAACCTTTCTCTCCCAATTTGCTTACTATATGGATATTTGAACATAGCAACAGAATGGGAAGTAGAACATCCACCCTGCCTCTACATACTTCTGATTTGAGGTGCACTCGAATCCTCTTTATTAGCATTGGTTTCCCTTTTAACTTCCTACTCACTAAATGCAAAAGGCGCATTTGTGGTTTGTCTCTTTTATTTACATATCTAGATTGTATTGCCTCAGAATATATTTTCAACCATTTTCTAAACATATTTGCATTTTCCCAGACACTGCAAGTTGCATGTAGAAAGAATTATAAAACATTTACTCAGTGTTTGCTTATATGTCATACAAACTGTTTTATTTCCACAACTATCATATGGGTGTCATACAGAAACTGAGTCCAAAAGGAAGTGGGGTTAAGTTAGCTGTCCACAGTCAGAAAGATTGCTAGGGTAAGCCAACAGAATTTTGTACCTCCTAAAACAGTTTTTGGAGCTGGGCTTCCTCCTGTGTTAGGGGCTCAGCGGGAAACCTTCCTTAAATTCCCTTCTAAGTCAGAGTTAAAAAGGGCTGGAGCTTGGGTTCTAAACCCCACTTAAACACCTTGTTAATGTGGCTGCCCATCTGTAATTCCGCTAGCTCAGAGTAGCAGTGCCTGCACACATATGAACACGTTCATGCGCGGGAAAGAAAGAACAGGGCAGAAGTTCACGGGGCATTGCATGCATCCCAGGTCAAGTTCTTCAGGCAGAAGCTGTAGCAATGAACACTTCAGCCTTCAGGGAGCAAATGGACACACCAGTGTGGAGGACGCATGCCGAACACCCTTCAGATAGCTGCTTGCAAGGAGGCAGTCACGTGACATTTCTAAAATGCTTCCATTGTTTCGCTTACCATCCAGGATTCTGTTTGTTGTTAAAAAACACACTAAAGTGATATGAGTTGTATGAAAAGTTCTAAAGGGATTTGGACAACTGCAGTGTGGCTTTAAAGTTAAGACCAAGTCTCAGTATCACCAAAGGAAAGAAAGAAAGCTTGTGGCTCAATAGAAAACACAGACGCTGGGAGTTCAAACACGTCACCCTTACCCGAAGTTAATGGTTGCTAATGTTACTTATGGCTTTCAGTCAGGGGAACTGACCAGAGAAGTCAAGGTCACCCTTCAAAGTATTTGTAGAACTATCTTTCCTAGGACTTCAACAAACAGAAGGGCTCCCCATAAGCCAAACGAATCAGCCTCTATACTTGAGACATTCATCACTTAGAAAAATAAAAAAGGAAGCAATTAGCTAAATGTGCAGTTTTTTCTTCCTAAAATTTGAATTTAAGTTGCTGGCAAGGATGAATTCTTCGTGTGATATATATTTAGGAAAAAATTGAAACAATTATGTAAAGATTTTTTTATTACTGAAAAGTGGAGGTTTTCACTGAGTTTCACAGACTCTCTTGGGCATGTTTAATCCTCTGGCATTCCAAGATTGCCTTGGACACACTTTTCCTCTTTCTTGATTCCTTTATTTAACCTTTGAGTTTAGGAAGGAGTGACCTCTGTTCCATCATGTTGTAAAGGTTAAAGCTGACCTTCACAATTTGCTTTATTAAATTCAAAACTTGAATTCCTTTTTTAAAAATATGAGATGGTTTTATAAAATTGATCCACTTACAAATGAGGTAGGAACTTGAGGGTCTCATTGAGGTTAGTTGCCATTAATTAATTATAAGATACATTAATTACTCTTTAATGATAATTGCCCTATTTGCTCATCTCTTGCTGGATTTATCATTGGTTTCCTCAAGGCCTTCTGAAAATTGAGTATTTAAGCAAGAAACTGCTTGAAAACTAGGTTTTGGCCAGTAAATTTTCCTAAATTCCTCAGAAGTATGGGAAATGCTTTGTAAGTTGGTAGATATTAAGTTGTAAAATGTTATCAGACTCTAAACTGGTTATATAGTTTATCTTGAACAGATTGCTTTGACAAACTATCTTAAAACCAATGGCTTATAAAATTGTTCCCAATAGTTCTAGTTGTGATATTTTCACCAAGGTAAATATGTCTGCCAGAACAGGCTCTTCCTTCTTGGTCAACAGTAGGCATGGTGGCCGGCCCTTAAAGGATCGCTCTGAAATCTGCTTTATGGCATGATTACCATTCTTAGGGGTCCTCCTCATGATCTAGCTACCTGTTCACGATTCAAGGTGTTTCCAGTTACGATGAGTGTAGGTGGACCCCAAACCTACACTCCAGAGTCCCAACATCTCCTCAGACTCTGCGCATACCTGGGTAAAGCCAAGCTTTCCTTCCCTCCCATTGTTTCACAGGCCAACTTGAATCTCTTTTCCTCTCTTATGCTCCCGTTTCTACTCTCCACCCTGCCCTGTGTAGCCACATGTGATATTTTCATTTTTCCTGTCCTCGATCTCTATCAAGAAGTCCCCAGCTCCAGGATTTCCTTTCTTACAGCTATCACAAAAGAACCAAGGAACTTCAAAAAAGACAGAGGCCTATTTGCCTTACAGTTTGAAGGCTGAAAGTTCCAGCCATATGGTGCTGTTTCTGGTGAGGGCAGCCCTGGCTGGATTGCAGCGTGGTGGATAGCGTCGAGGCTGGAGCTCTGAGGAATAGTTCTTTACACTGTGTGAAGATGTGTCCCTGTGATTGGTCTAACAAAGAACGGAGTGGCCAATTGCTAGGCAGGAAGAGGTTAGATGTGACTTTCAGGGTTAGAGAGGTCTTGGGAGAAGAAGAGAGGTAGCGTCACCAGCCAGACATGGAGGAAGCAGGAAGGGCGGAAGGATGGCGATGAGGTACCAAGTGTACAGAAGAATGCAGATTAAAAAATATGGATTAACTTAAAGTATAAAAGCTGGTTAAAAAACAAGCCTATGCTAAGATGAAGCTTTCATAATTAATAATAAGTCTCTGCGTCATGATTTGAGGGATGACTATCCAAAACACCATGCCACATGAAATGTGTCCAAGAGGAAGAGAGATCCTAGTAAGCCTGAAAGACAGCGTGGAGGGACCAAGTTTGCTGTTTTAATGCTTTCTGGAGGCAATGTTCTAAATGACCTAATTAGTGCCCACAAGGCCCCACCTTTTGAGGGTTCTACACCACCTCATAACTTCACCGCCCTAAGGACCAGTGTTCTGATACATGAACCCTTTGGGGGACAAACCATATTCTAGTCTGCACCAAACTGTGAATTCCACTGAAAAATGCCCCCTGTGTTCCATCTAGAAAAACACTCATTTCACTTGTCTGGACTTGTAAGCGTCTAATTAACATACTCATTAGGAAATCCACATTTCTTCAATGGAGATTATAATCCTGATTTCTCCACTAGAGCCAAGCATTGCAGTTCACCTGCCTTTGAGCTGTCCCAAGCTTTGTGTCTCTTCATTTCTGTTTGTCTTCAGTATGCTTGTCCCCACTTTGATTTGCTGAAATCAAGTCCATTTCCAGGTGCAGCGGAAGTACCATTAACGTAGAGAGGAACGATTTTCCCTGATTCTCACGGGAACCTGCCTCTCTTCCTATGATGTTATGCCCTGTGTGTGTGCATGCATGTGGGTATGCCTGATGCACACATATGGAGGCCAGAGGACAACCATCTTGTTCTTTTGCAAGGTGTCTGTCTGTGGCCAGGAGCTTGTTAAGTAATCCAGGTTGACTGACCAATGACTCTCGGGGATGAGTCTCTTTCTGTCTCACCATGATGATGACTTTGCTCTTCTGTGACCACTTTTCATGTGGATTCTGGGGATCCAACGCAAGTCTTTATGCTTATGCAACAAACACTTAACAAACTGATTCCCCCCCATTATTTTTGTCCATTTTTAAGGTGTTTATTGCCCAGAGCTTGCCTGGTATAACAGATAGACATTTCCTAATATCTCCCTTATTCCCTTGAGGGTTGAGTCTTATTGTACATCCTAACATAACTATCTCTAGTAGCTCAGTGTTTTGTGAATTCCACACACAGAAGACAGGCATGGATGACTAAGGCTTTGTCACCAGCCTTTGGAACTATTGGGAGTGATGGAATCTACAAGAGGTTTGGATTACTGAATGTCAGATCATTGAGATGCCCTTTTCCCCTGCTCCCCTGAAGTCACGACAGAAGACAAGTTTTCCACCACTCTCCCACTTGGCACAGTATTCTGTGGCACCACAGGCCTCAAAACAATAGAACCAACCAGTCACAGACTGAAAGCTCAGGAACTTTGAGCCGAAAGAAATCTTGCTCCAACTTGATTGTCTCAAGTCTTTTAGGGGAGGGCTTTGAAGCTTAATACACGTGCTACATCAGAGTCTGGATGTGGTTCATATAGGATGTTAGCCAGCAAGCCGTCTTCAGTGAACCATCCCAAGGACTTCCCAGATCTTCCCTTCTGAAAGGTGAAAAGCTAACAGAATACTGTTCAATATTTTCTTAGATCAGGTACATCGAAGAGAGAAAAAGAAACAGCCCACCAGGGAATTATGAAATGTCCTTGAGGAGTGTGAAATTAATAAAGGTATCTCCAGGCTTTTATAAAGTGTCTTCTGATGTATGAAAAATGCCCACGTGGCTTACAAATCCATCATGCGGTGGGTGCTAATGGGAGCAAGACCTGTGAAGGTAAAGCCGCTCAGACAGAACAACGGAAGGCAACGCGGGCCTTTGTAGCACACGCTGAGCTGCCTTCGGACCTGCAGCAAATCAACTTCAGCAAGAACACTTATACACAGACACCACCAGCCATTATCTTTCCTCTCCACACAGGCAATAAATGGAGCTCAGGGTCTCTCTTTGAGCTCGGAGGTTGTATTTATCCTGTAGGGGTCATATACTTACTGGTTAAATATTGCTTCATTTCAGAAGATGAAAAATATGATTTCTGACTTTCAGAGGGATGCTATCAGCAGCATATAGTATAGAAGAGAGTCTATTACTTAAAAATTCTAAAGAAAAGGTAGACATGGGCCAGATTGTGGGAATTGGAGACCACATGGGAACCAGAATGCTGACAAAGCGGGACTGGAGACCATGCTGAGGGTGCTGATGTTCAAGCAATAGTAACTCAGATTACAGGCACTGAAATG